>CM054062.1:196364675-196539529 GCA_028641055.1 Alopecurus myosuroides
TCGGTGGCCGGCGGCGAGCCTTCTACTGGCCGAATCGACGGCGACCACTTTCGGGCTAGGGTTTCGGTTTTGCAAAAGTACAGAGAGAGAGAGAGCTTCGAGGGGGGGAGAGAGAGGGGGCAGGTGAGAGGTGCACTTGAGGTCTTTTAAACAACTAGAAGCCTTCTACTCGAAGGCAATGGAGCATGGGCTCCCATGCCTCCATTTGCGTCATCTACAGGAAGAAGAAGACCATGTGTGACTAGGATTTCAATTTAGTCCCTGGAAAATTACAGGTAGGTCCCTGTACTCTCTGAAAATGGATGTTTTCCCTAAGCAAACAAAGTCAAAATTTTAAATCCTTTTGCCCAAAATTCTAATTAGTTGAGATGCACAACATATATGAAAATTGGCTCAATTAGATAAACTTCATAATTCAAAGTTGTTCAAATTTGAAATCTTACAAAAATGGACATTGAATTTATTTGACTACTTAGGAGCTTCCAAAAATGATAATTTTTGGCACACATTCCTTATTTGATGTGTTCCTTATGTGGTAGAAAATTCAAGTCATTTTGAGTTACTTTATAGAACAAACTTGTTCAAATTTCTAAAAGGTGCTGTCAAGAAAACAGGGGTTTTTGGCAACTTAAATTACTCAAAAACTTGTGCCCTTTTGGTTTTCATCCTCATTTATGATATAGAGCATGTGGTATTTATTTCATGGTATTTGGAAAAAGTTTGTAGAACAAACTTGTTCAAAATCCCAAATGTTGCTGTGGAGAAAAATCATGTTTTCAGGGATTTAATGGATTCAATTCTTGGTCTCCTTTTGTGTGTGTTCCTTATTTGATATAAGGAAGCAATGGTATGAATTTCAAATCATTTGAGGAAAGTTTCCAATAGTAACTTGTTTTAGTTTTCTGTTTCTGGAAATATTGGAATTTCTATTTAATAAAGCACTTGGCTTTTCTTTAACAATGCTTTGCCAAAATATTTATGTGACTAGAGATAGCAAGTCAATGCTATCCAATACCTTTGTTTTTAAGCTTGCAAGGTTGGAAAAACATTTGATAATATTTTGGTGAAGCATTTAAGAATGCCTCTTTTTCTGATAATCTTCTTAGGGAAATTTATTAAGTGTTTCCTCTTTCTTAAATTTAGGTCTTGGAATGATATTCAACAAGTATGAGATTCATAAGATGTTTTTGGAAAACTCTTTGATCAATATTTACTTTAGAAAATATTGCCAAGGTCATTGGAACAATATGTTGAATATTTTTATCCCTGGAACAATATGTTGAATATTTTTAGTTCACTGCTTTGCTATCCTTTTAAGTTTGCAAGTTTATATAATTAGTTTGTTTGGTTGCACTTAAACAACCACAAACAAACACAACCAAGGTTTATTAGTAAAGCAATTAGCAAAACAACAGTGTTAACAGGTATTCCAAAATTGGGATGTGACAGTGTAGAGGCGGATGGCCCTGATTTTAACTCGGCCTCCCTCTTCGCGGTTGCCTCCTTCTTTTTGGCCGAGTGATCAGCCCACTTCTCCAAGAGGTCCAAGGGCGGGGGTGCTTCCTCTGTGATAACTTTGCCATCGGCGTCATACGCAGCCATTAGCGTATTCAGGTCCAAGCTATCGGCTAAAGAGGTAGCCGAGGGGCGCACCGCTGACTGAATGGCCTTGAAGTCCTTAGGCGTAAATTTGGCACCATCCGCCTTAAACTCGGGAAACCCGGATATTATCTTCGCCGGGTCAAGCTTCGGAAAGTAGGCTTTGGCCAAGGTCAATGCCCGGGTTATTCCAATTCGGCAGGACGAACGTTTCCAAAGTTCAATCCAGCCAGGCACAGTGGAGCAGGCTTGGACAAGATTCTCTTCACCTGGATAGGCTTCTGTGGGCCAATGTATGGCGTCCAATATAAATTTCGTGCCGGCAAAGAAAGTCCGGAGCACAGTCTTCAGGGTCTTAGCCTTGGCAATAGTATCTTCCTCTGGAGGTGCAAGGTTGGCACCTGCAGTTGAAACAGAAGCAAGAAGGCATCATAAAACCTAGAATGGTGCATAACAAGAAGCATGAAGTTAGTCGGCAGACAGAAACTTACTCAGTAAAATCTGGTAAGTGTCGGTGATTTGATCCGATAAATTCTTCAAGTCGGTCCGAGCGGTGTGGCATTTCTTCTTATATTTGGAAACATCCTTCTTCAAAGCTTCCATGTCATCCTCAAGGATTTCCCGCCGTTTTATCTCGGCAAGAAGACGTTGTTCGGTCTTCAGTAAAGTTTCATCAGACCGAGTTATCTGTGCCTGAAAGTAGAAAGGAGGGCAAACATTAGTGGGATGTTAGGATAAGATAAATTTGGCGTGAAGTACCAAGCATAACTTTTGCAAGTCATACTCGGAACTTGGGGACTAGATATGCAATATGAGATGACAAGCGCTTTTACCTGGTGCTCTGCAGCCATGCGCTCTAAAATATCGCCCTCTGAAGCCTTCATGGTGAGGAGCGTGTTCATCAATTGATCAAAAGTATCTTTACCTGTATCAGAAGACCCGGGGCCTTGGGGATTCCGAGAAGAGGTTTTCTTCTTAGAAGGAGGCGGAACCCGGGTCATTTGTGCATTGGAATCCGACACTCCTTCGGCACCCAAGGTTGTGGCTTTCTTCTTCTTGCTCGCATGGGAAGCAATTGGATACTCGGTTTCTTGGGCGTCCGGTTTAATCGGCGAGGTTTGCTTTTCATCGCCAGACATGACAGTAGTCTTATCGGCCGGGCTCCCTTGACCCGGGCCTTCGTCTTCCATGCCCTCTTGGTCGCTAACGACGACCGTGGCCCTGTAAATGTTATCAAGAAACAGTTAAAATACGCGGTCAGGAAAGGGTGGTGAAGTGTGGAAGAGCGTCCGGAAGGGGATCTTACCCGGTATTCACCGCGAAGTCACAAGGAAATCCGTCATCAGACTCGGGAGAGGCTGAAAATTGCCAGGTTAGATGTCATATAAGAATAGTTCAAGGGGAATGTGCCGGCCAAGAAAAGATAGAATAATTACCAGCCCGCCGAATGGGGGTCGAAGAAATACCCGGGTTGATGACGTTGTCACCCGGGTTATTTCGAGTTGACCTACGCTTGATCATGGGCGACTCCTTCAAGAATGGCCAGTGGAATAATGTCAAAATAACTCAGGTATATCATTAAGGTGACGCGAATTGAATGAGAGGAGGGGATATGAAACCTTGGAAGGGGCCTCTTGAGCTTTTCTTTTGGATCCGGCTTTGGTCGCCGGTTCCGGTTCGTCCTCGTCGCTGGCAGATTCTACCTTGCCATCCGAGTCTTCCTCCTCATCATCCTCTTGTTCTGAAATATCGTCAAAGTTATGGTTCAAAATGAAGGGGTTATGACGAGTTCAAAGGAACCAAATAGAATTTGAAGAGTACCCTCATCCGAGTGAACGGCCTCTTGCTCCTCTGGACTTTCGGAGCTAGGGGAGGCGTTGATTTTCCAAAAGTCGTCATTAGCCTGAAAGGTGTAAATACACGGGTTACCAACTGTATCAAGTGGAAAGAATGAAAGTAAAGGCGCCAAAATCGGGTTTTTACCTCAGGGGCCGGGTTTTCAAGCGTGAAGGGCTCTAACCCGGATATGTTCCGGATCACTTCGAGTTTTTCCGTTAGAAAACCCTTGATGGTTTTATGAGTGTCGCCAGGTGCGAAGATGTTGTCGGAATATCGGAGCGGATCAGAGGGTTCTCCTGAATACTCGCACATCAGCTTCGTGCGGATGGAGTTGGGCTGGATCCTAAAATCGACCCAGGTCTTCACTAGGTTGAGGCCGATGAGGCCCTGGGCTGTAAGAGTGGTGATCTTGGCAAGAAGGGGTTGAATCGCCTCCCTGTCCGGATCAGGGGCGAAGGCACTAAACTTATCAGAAATGTCTAGAAGACCATCAGAATAACCCGGCAGTTTCTTTTGGCCGGGTGGGGAAGTGTCCTGGCAGTAGAAATAAGAGAGCTGCCAGTGCTTGACATGAGAATTAAGGGTGAGGGATGGCATCAGAGAGTTCTTGCGGCGTTGGATCGAAACCCCGCCGCAAGCAAGAAGCGCCCCATCATCGCTTTCGCGGCATGGTTTGCATTGATAAAGCTCGATAAAAAGAGCTAGACTTGGCGGAGTGCACAAGTAGGATTCAGAAAGGACGATAAAATGGGTAATATTTAGCACGGAGTTGGGCCCGATGTCAAAGACGCGAAGGCCATAGTGACTAAGAATATCACGAAAAAAGGGATGACCCGGTGGTCGAAAACCTCGGGTCACGTGTTCCACGAAGCAGATTACCTCATCTTTTGTAGGGATGGGCCGGGTCTCCTTACCCGGCACCCTCCATTGGATATTTTCCTGAGGAGGAAGAACTCCCAGCTCCACCAACTCCTCCAACTTGGCCTGTGTGACCATAGACCGCCCCCAATTGGCGGAAATGGTGTTGGCAGCTTTAGTCTTGGTAGGGGTTTTCCCCTGTTTCTTGGGAGCCATGTGGTCGGCCTGCAAAGCACAAAATAAGAAGAAGGTTAAGACATGGAAGTTGCGAAACGCCCAAGTATAAGCCGGATGATATTGAGGTATGGTATGAGTTCCGGGTGTTAGACTGCAGAGCTAAGTTCGAAAGTCCCGGGTGTCAAGTGTTATGGTGAAAATTATGGGATCCAAACGGTGAAGAAGCTTTTTGAATATAGTGGACAATGGCTTAAGCGCCAAACGTGAATAGGAGGAACTAAAAAGAAGTGGTCCCGCCGGGTGACTGATGCCAAGGCGGAAATCTCGAGTAGTTCGAGTCTAGATTGGAAGTTCTATTTTCAAATTTGTGGCAAGGGTAATGATTGTGGGCGGTAGGAGAGTGGATTGGAGCATGCACCTTATCCTGTACGCGAGCTAAAGAGACTACGGGTAGCCAAATTCGGCCTAGTCAAGAAATTTGAGGCGGACTGATCTAGATCTAATCTGAGGAAGAAATTAAAGGCTGCAAGGGCAAATTAGTGGGTGCAAAAGGTTTACCGGAGGCAATCTGAGTGAAGCCTTGCGGAGGCAGATGGCGCAGGCCTGATGTCCCTTCGCGGATCTTGGTGGGCCGGATGAGGATGCGCCGGCGGATCTTGGCGGCGGCACGGGGCGAACGGTGGCGGAGCGTAACCTCCGGGCGACGGGCTCCGGTGACGTGCGCGGAGTTTCCGTGGTGACGCTCAGGGAGAAGGAGAGCTCAGGGGAAGAGAAGAATGGAATGGGGGAAATGAGCCGCTAGGGTTCGAGTCACCCCTAAGGAGCCTTTTTATAGTGCAAATGGATAAGCACGGTTTGGTGAGTGGGAGCCGAGAATGGAGGGGGTAAACGGCTATTTATTTAAAGTTTCTGCGAGATGTGCGCCAGGTATTTGAGCAAGGCATCCGGATAAAAGGAAGAAGGGGATTCGTCCCGTGATGACGGGATAGGTTATCAAGCATAGGATCTTGGAGTTATTATTATGGTTTGGACCCAGAAGTTTGAACCAAGGTGTTTGGAGGGAAAGCTGAGGTTATTGTATGGCTGCCAAGGAGCAAGGCCTAGCTGAATATTAAAGCATCTTAACCCGATCTTCGTATACCCGTATGATCGATATCTTTGCAGGGAATAGCAAGCGCTTCAAGGAGATCTGTGAAGCCCAGGCTATTCTGGGGACTACTGACAGGGGGATGCTAACCCGGTAGGCCAAGCTCCAAGGAATAATCCGGCTCAAGGAATGATGTGCAGGATCCGGCTAAGGATAGGGAAACTTGTGAAGGCCCAAGCTTGTAGGCCCAATAACCCGGATTGTGGGTTATTGTAAAGGCAAGTTAGGGTTGGTGCGCCGGGTCCGGGTAGGATTCAGGGTGCGCCTTGTAGGACAAGCCAGGGGGTACGGGTGCTTTATAAACTGACCCCCGGAGGTAGTATAGATAGAGATCTAAGAACCCTAGCAATATCGTGTGGTATCGAGTATCCAGTGTAAACTCTAATCGAGTTATTGTATCGAGAATAGAGATCCGGCGACTTCGATTGCCGGCTGTCAGATCAAGTTGTACCATGTCTTCCCTTGAGCTAAACCCTCTCCCGAACGCCTGTGTCGACTTGCCCCAAGATCAGTTACCCCTGGTAACATCTGCCGTGATTATCCCACGACAGTTCTCGTCACCCGGCGCCCTCCAGTGGATGTCCTTTTGAGGGGGAAGGACCCCCAACTCGGCCAATTCTTCCAGCTTGGCCTTTGTGACAGTGGATCGCCCCCAATTGGCGGATATGGATTGGGTTGTCTTCGCCTGGGCCGGCTGTTTCCCTTGCCTTTTGGGAGCCATGGGATCAACCTGCAAAACACAAGGAAAAAAGGTACAAGAAATAAGACTCGGAAGTATTGGATTATCCGAGTCTGGGGTATCAAGAAAGTATGAAAACTAAGAACTATCCGGGTATCACGCCATGGAGTGGAGATTGCGAGGTATCCGGGTATTAAGTACAGCTATGGAGATTATTGGTCACTTACGTATGGAAAGGTATTTGGGGAAGACGGATGGTTGCCCATGTATCTACTGCAAGCAAAACAGCCGGAAAAGGAGGGTTTTCCGGGTGTCAAAGTTATGCGCGGAAAATTAAGGTGAAATGGATCTAGATTGGAAAACTTGCGAACGATTTTACGAAGAAATTGGTGATTAATAATGGTAGGAGGATGAGGTGTAATCATCAAACAGGTGGTTAAAGGAGTTAGCGAGCGTCAAATCAATCTAATCCGGTGCAATAGGAAGAACGGCTCGCAGGTTGACCTAGATCCAATCTAAGGTAAATCGAAAAATTGTGGAGCTATCTTAACAAATACTTACTGGGAGGAGCTTGAATCTGACGTGGCGGCGGTCGATGTCGCGGTCTGGATGCCCCCCTGCAACCCTTGATGAGCGGGATGAAGGCGCGGTGGCAGAATTTGGCGGCGGCGCGGAGCCGTTCAAGGATGAACGTGGTCGACGGCGGCCTTGCTACGATGGCGGCTTGAAATTCTTGTGGAATTGCGGAGCGCAGGGAATGAGGAAGCAAAGGGAAGGTTGGGATGAAATGTTAAGATCTAAGTTACCCTCTGGGCTCTATTTATAAGGTGTGGGTGGATAAACCTATCCTAACAGGCGGGATCCGGAAATTTTGGGATAACGGTCATCTGTGCGGACTTTTCGAGATATGCTTCAAGTGTTGAACGTGATATCCGGGCAGAAATAAGAAGGAGATATTTTCCGCGATATCAGGGTTAATTATCGAGTAAAGTAAGACGAGCTTTTGGCATTTTTTATCGAGGTTTAGACCTGGAGAGCTAAGCCAAGTACTTGGAGAAAAGCCGGGTTACTATATGGCCACCATGGAGTTAGGCCTAGCTATTTATCAAAGCACCTTAACCCGGCCTCCATACACTTGTGCGTGTGATATTTTTTCAGGGAATAGCAGGCGCTTCAAGGACGGATCTGTGAAGCCCAAGCTATTCTGGGGACTACTGATGGAGGGATGATAACCCGGTAGGCCAACTCCAAGGCGTAACCCGGCCCAAAGGACGCTGCGCAAGATCCGGCTAAGGATAAAGAAACTTCTGGAAGGCCCAAGTTTGTAGGCCTCATAACCCGGATTGTGGGTTACGGTAAAGGAAAGTTAGGGTTTGTATGCGGTGTCCGGGTAGGATTCAGGGTGCATCTTGGAGGGTAAGCCAGGGGGTACGGGTGCTTTATAAACCGACCCCTAGGTTTAGCTGAAGAAATCTAAGAACCCTAGCAATATCGTTCGGTATCGAGTATCCAGTGTAACACGAGAGTTGAGTTAATATCTTGAGATCGGAGATTCGGCGACTTGATTGCCGGCTACCAGATCGAGTTCCATCATGTTTTCCTCTGAGCTAAACCCTCTCCCAAACGCCTGTGTCGTCTTGCCCCAAGATCCGTTACCCCCGGTAACATCTGCCGTGATTATCCCACGACAAATGTGACCATGGATGATCTCAATGCTTTGAGAAATTCATTGACCTCATCCATAGACACCAAATTTGATGAGTTGCGTCAACTCATGACACAACTCCTCAAAGCCAAAGCACCGGAGGTAGTCGAATCATCCCTTCCGGAAGAACCGGAGGGTGCCAAGAAAGGGGTAGATGGTGATCCACATAAAAATGCTTCCGCCGAACAATCTGCTAAGTCGGGTACGGAAGGAGGTGGAGGATTTCATGCCGTTCCAGGAAGTTATTTTCTCGATCCTCCCGTTCCTCATCCCCATATAATCCCTAGAGGAGATCCACCTAAAATTGATGCTTTTTCTTTTCGTGAATGGCAATAATACATGGAGACTCACTTGAACTCTTCTTGTATAGATCTTTGGAGGATCACTCGTGACGGATACAAGCCATTTGATCCCAAGAATCTCACAAGAAGAGAGGTCGTAGATTGCCAACTCAACTACACCGCCTTGTCCATTCTTCAACAAGCCGTGGGTCCCAACCACATGCCGCATCTTCAACACTTCTCCACCGCCAAAGAAACATGGGATGCACTTGTCATCATGTTCGTTGGGAATGAGAGCATGCAAAGAAATCGGTATGACGCCTTGACCAATGAGGCCGAAGGATTTTTCATGCGTGATGGAGAAGATCATGTTGACATGTATCGAAGACTCAAAACTCTTGCCACTGCCTTCTCTAGTGCGGGCGCCAAGTATATTGACGATGCTTGGATCAAGAGAAAGTACATGATTGCCGTGATGCCATTTGAGGGCACGTACTTGAAGAGCATTCAAGGAAGACATGATTTCTCCTCCATGACCTCAACTCAAGTGATGCAAGAATTGTGCTCCTACAAAGTGCAAACCAAGAATGCGCTTGACAACCGTGCTAGGGCCATTGGAATGCATCAAGGAGCATCCGTTGCTTTGAAGGCCAAGGCTTTGTCAAGAGAGGTTAAGAATGAGGAAGATGGAGATGAGGTATTGCCTCCTTTGAAGGAACAAGACTATGATCCCGTTCTAAAGGATCGCATTGCTCTCACCGTGCAAAAGTTTTGGAGAAATCCTCCCAAGGGAAAGAAATTTGTTGAGGAGAAGACAATGTCTCGCTATGGAAATGATGGGGCTCAAAAAGTGAGGTCTTGCTTCAATTGTCAAGATAAGCATCACTTCATTGCAGAGTGCCCTTATGAGAATAGAGAGATCCATAGTGGCAAGCTCATTTGCAAGGACAAGTCCAAGGTTGAGTACAAGAAACCTCACTTCAAGAAGAAGCCTTTCAACAAGAAGTCTCCCACCAAGTTTGTGCTCTTGACTCAAGAGGAGTATGATTCCGGGAGTGATGAAGAAAAAGAAACCACAAGTGAAGTGGCCGCTCTAGCTATTGCTTCTACTCCATCATCTTCATCCCTCTTCGAATCCCCCAATGACGTTCTCCCTCAACGTAATGCCAAGTGCTTCATGGCTAAGGCCACGGAGGTATCACTTTTCCCCAACTCTAAGACCCCTAGTGAACTAGAACATCTTGCTAGTCTTAGAGAAGAAGAAGAAAGGGTCTCCTTGGACCACTTTATGTCTAACATGCAAGGGGAGACCAAGAAGTACGTTGAGTATCTCATGAGGCAATTGGGAGAGGCCCAAGATGCTCTTGAGAAGAAAGGTGAGGTTGAGAGAAGGGATGCAGATGAAATTGCATCTCTCTCTATGACTCTTGAGGAAGAGCATGATGGTAGAGTTTCTCTAGAAGATTAACTTGAATCTATTGAATTGACTCATAATGAACTTGTCTCAAACATCACTAAAGAACGTGATCTTGTTATTGCTAAATATAAAAAGGCTAAAAAGGATAAGGTCGAGTTTGGGGTTGGTCATGGTAAACTAACCGAGGAGTTTGAAAAGCTAACCGAGGCTCACAAAGCTTTGGAAAGCCAACACTCATCCCTCAAAAAGTTGCATGAACAACTTCAAACCCAACTTAATCAAACTAACAATGCTAGCACCTCTACTTCTTCTTGTGATCATGCAAATATTATTGAGGAAAATGCTAGGTTGAAGAATGAGCTAGCAAGGCTCAAGGGTAAAGACCCACAAGTTGTGACATTTGTGACCCCTTCCCCACAAGTGGTTTCCCCTAACTCTAATGCGGTCATTTCTCGACCACAATTGAGTGCACCAAGGCAAAAAGTGGGCAAGCAAGGTCTAGGCTATGTATCCAAGAAGAAGAACAAGAAGAAGAAGAGCAAGAAGAAGACCAACAATGGTGCTTCGAGTGGTGTTGTCATTAGGGATAACACTACTCCTAGCACACCCGCTCAAGCTAACAACATTGCCTCGAGTAGTAGTGTCATGAGGGACAACACTACTCGTAGCACGTCCGCGGGAACTAACAATCCACACCATTTCTTATATGTTGATTATTATGGTGTTGTGCAAGCTAAATATGTTGGTCCTATTGAGGGTTTCATTGACTATACTATTTGGGTTCCAAAGACCCTTGTTGCTAATATGAAGGGACCCGTCTCGGGTCCTAACTCTAGTCAATGATCTCTTGCAGGGCTATGCTTCCGGTGGGACTAAATGGATTCTCGATAGTGGATGCACTAATCATATGACCGGAAGCAAAGAGCTTGTGACGGAGTTGCGACCAAATGACATCCAAGCAACCGTCACTTATGGAGACTCGTCCAAGTCTAAGGTATCCGGGTTCGGCAAGGTTGTGGTGGCTCCCGATATAACTATCGTGAACGTCATGCTTGTCGAATCCCTTGGTTACAATTTACTTTCCGTACGCTCTCTTGGAAAGATGGGTTTTCCCGTCTTTTTCGATGGTGATATTGTGGTATTTTTGAGGAGCAAGACTCTTGACGTCGCTCACGTGGGACATGTTGAAAATGAGTTGTTCGTGGTGGAATTTTCGAAGTCAACCAACTCTCAAGCAATGTGTCTTTTCGGGAAGGCGAACTTGGGATGGTTATGGCATCTCCGCCTATCCCATGTCAACATGAGAACTTTGCAAAGTATTCACAAAGGTGGCCTTATTGTCGGACTAAAAGAAAATGTTTCCTTTGCAAAGGATCGCGTTTGTAGGTCGTGTGTTGAAGGGAAGATGCATGACACCGTGCACAAGGCCAAGACTATTATCTCATCGAAGAGGATCTTGGAGCTTCTCCATGTTGATTTCTTTGGTGCCGTGCCCGAGGCAAGTCTTGGTGGCAACAAGTATTGCTTGGTGATTGTCGATGATTATTCAAGATACACTTGGGTTTATTTCTTCAAGTGCAAGAGTGAAACTCAACAAACCATCATCGATTTCTCCAACGAAGTGCAATGTCAACACAATGTGCAAATCATGGCTATTAGGAGTGATAATGGCTCGGAGTTCAAGAACTATACATTGAATGAATTTCTTAGTGAAGAAGGCATTCGTCATCAATACTCCGCCACTTACACTCCTCAACAAAATGGTGTTGCCGAAAGGAAGAATCGCACCCTCTTGGATATGGCAAGGACCATGTTGGCGGAGTACTCTTCTCCCCAATATTTATGGGCCGAGGCCATATCCACCGCATGCCACTCCTCCAACCGCCTCTACATCTGCAAAGGCTTGGACAAGACCCCATATGAGATCCTCACCGGCAACAAGCCCAACGTCTCCTACTTCCGTGTATTCGGTTGTAAGTGCTTCTATTTGATCAAGGCTATTAGGTTGTCTAAATTTCAATCCAAAACTATTGAGGGTATTTTTGTTGGTTACGGTGCCGAATCCCACACTTATAGAGTCTATGACAAAGTCTCACGGATTGTCATAGAATCTTGTAGTGTGGTTTTCGAGGAAAATGATGGCTCCCAAGTGGCGCAATTCCATGTTTCTAATGTAGATGTTGAAATGCCTCAAGAAGCCATAGGAAGGATGGGTGTGGGATTTTTCCGCCCCATCGAGGGACACCTTATGGCGACTCGAGAAGGACTATGCTCTACTCAAGTGGATCCCTCCTCTACAATAGAAGATCAAGCCAAGGAGCCAACTATTACACCTAACCAAGAACATGTTCAAGACCCTCCTCTCATTGATCAAGTGACTCCGCAAGTCGTACCCACTCCTCTCACTAATGCGAGTCTAGATCAAGGCCAAGATCAACCATCCTCTTCATCCTCTCCTCAAGTTGAAGCTAGTGTTGAAGATATTGTTGTTGATGATGATGATGATGATCATGTCCAAGTTGGTCAAGATGGGGACCCAAATGATCAAGATGATCAAGTGATCCCTCCTTGCAATAATGAGGAGATTGAAGCCCGTCACATCAAAAGGATAAGAAGAGCTTTGAAGCAAATTGATGCCCAAGACAACAAGGTCTTGGAGGATGTTCAAACTAGAAGATCCACAAGAAGGCAATTGACTCTTTTTTGTGAACATCAAGCTCATATCTCTATGGCGGAGCCTAAGAAAGTGTATGAAGCTCTTGAGGACTCCGATTGGGTTGAAGCTATGCATGATGAGCTCAATAACTTTGAGCGCAACAAAGTTTGGATATTGGTTGAGAGGCCCAAAGATTGCCACAATGTTATTAGCACTAAGTGGATTTTCAAGAACAAGCAAGATGAGCATGGCATTGTCATTCGGAACAAGGCAAGATTGGTTGCTCAAGGTTACACCCAAGTTGAAGGCATTGACTTTGATGAAACCTACGCACCCGTGGCTCGCCTTGAGTCCACCCGTATCCTCCTTGCTTATGCATCCTCTAATAATTTCAAATTGCAACAAATGGATGTGAAAAGTGCTTTCTTGAATGGTCCACTAAAAGAGGAGGTATATGTTAAGCAACCTCCGGGGTTCGAGAATCTCAACTTTCCTAACCACGTATACAAACTTGACAAGGCTCTCTATGGTCTCAAACAAGCGCCTCGTGCTTGGTATGAGCACCTTAGGGAGTTGTTAGATGATCGTGGTTTCGAAGTTGGGAAGATTGACCCCACTCTCTTCACCAAGAGAGTAAAAGGAGAGCTTTTCATATGCCAACTATATGTGGACGATATCATCTTTGGCTCAACTAACCAAGCTTTCAATAATGAGTTCTCTAAGCTTATGACTGACAGGTTCGAGATGTCTATGATGGGAGAGCTTAAATTCTTCCTTGGCTTTGAGATCAAGCAATTGGCCTGTGGGACTTTCATTTCTCAAGCCAATTATACCCAAGATATGATCAAAAGGTTTAATTTCCAACATGCTAAGATCAAGACATCTCCTATGCAACTCAAGTGCCACCTATCTCGTAATCCAAAAGGGAGTAAGGATGTGGATCAAAAGCTTTATCGTTCTATGATTGGTTCTTTGCTCTATCTTTATGCATCTAGGCCCGATATTGTTTTGAGTGTAGGTGTGTGTGCAAGGTATCAAGCGGCTCCTAAGGATAGCCATTTGATGGCGGTCCATAGGATCTTTCGTTATTTGGTTCATACCCCAAGATTTGGTTTGTGGTACCCAAAGGGGGCACAATTTTCTCTCAATGGATATACAGATTCCGATTGGGCGGGTGATCAAGATGATAGGAAGTCTACTTCCGGGGCTTGCCAATTTCTTGGTAGGTCCCTAGTGAGTTGGTCCTCCAAGAAGCAAAATTGCATATCTCTCTCCACCGCCGAAGCCGAGTATGTTGCCGCCGCAAGTGCATGCACTCAATTGTTATGGATGAGGCAAACTCTCAAGGAATATGGAGTTCATTTGGATAAGGTGCCTCTTTTGTGTGACAATGAAAGTGCCATCAAAATTGCATACAATCCGGTGCAACATACAAGGACCAAACACATTGAGATCCGCCACCACTTCATCCGTGACCATGTGGCAAGAGGAGACATTGCACTATCTTATGTGCCCACCAAGGACAATCTTGCGGATATTTTCATGAAGCCACTTGATGATGCAAGATTCTTGTTCTTGAGGAATGAACTAAATGTGATTGATTCTAGGAGTTTGACTTGAAGATCTTGCACACACCCCTATAGTTGAAACGTGTTTGAGCTTAGGTGTAGGCATGGACATAGGGGGAGTGTTATCCTAACACATTGGATTCTCCCTCCCCCCATTATGCCCAAAGCAAAAATTTCATTGTTATCTCTCTATTTCTAATGTTGAATTGTGAGCTTCAATGTTGAGTATTGGCAATGCCCCCAAGATATATCTTCGCGGTTGCATACCATGAACTCTTACATGGTGGCTTAGGACACCAACCTCTTCCCATGTGAAGAGTTGGTTCTTAGTTGGATATCTTGTGGTTTATTGTGTTATCCTTCCGAATACTACTTCTCGTTGCTATTTCGATCTTGTTTGCTTTTTCCCCGAGAAGTAAGACTAGGAAACCTAACCCCTTGTGTTTTGCTCTATTTGTCCTCTCTCATGTTCATCTAAAGCATATGCCTTACTCCACACATCAACACATCTTTCCCAGCTTGTCAAAACTGTCTTTTTGGAATGGTTTGGCATCTTCTGGCCTGTCCCGGACTCATTCCGGACCATGCCCGGATTTTTCCGAGTAGGTCGGATTTGTCCGGAAGCCGGATTTTTCCGGGCCATTCCGGATGAGACAGTTTTTCCTATAAATACCCCCACACGCACGGGAGGCAGTTTTCTTTCCACTCTTTCCACCCCTCCCGTGCCCTAGCCACCAAAATACGAGGTTTTCGTTCCCGTTGCCCCAAGGGAGGATTGTTTGATCCTTCCTTCGGTCAAGGACTTCCCCATGGAAGGTATTGTGTTCGACATCTCTTCTTTTTTGTTTTTGTTGGTTATTTTTGGTTCTATATGAAATCTCACCTAGGGTTTGATCTAGATCCAAGTTCTATCAACATGTTCATCATGCCAATCCGTACCTAGATGCCATGGATTCGTAGATCTAGTCTAACCACATCACAATCTAGACTTAGATCCATCTCAAATCTCGTGCCTATCCCATGATGTTCCAGCACTTAGAACAACTCTAGGATCATCCCTTTGGTACTCCTAATCGTTTGGAACAGTTTTGATTCAAAATTTCAAGTTTTTGGGCATTCTCTCGAGTCAGATCGAGGAGCCCGGATTCCATCCGGACCAGTCCGACCCAGTCGGATTCGTCCGGGCTCAGCCGGAAAATTCCGGGCCTCCGGAATCTGTCCGGATGCTGTCAGAAATTATGAGATTTTGCACTGTTTCAAACCGTTAGAGTTCCTTTTGATACCGTTTGGCATATGCACTTATCTTCTGCTGTTCCTATGTCCTCTATTCACAGGTGACACCTCAAGACCCGGTACCAAGAGGAAGCAGTTGGCTGGAAGGGGTGCTCGTCCCGTCAGGGGGCGCACAACTCGTGGGGGTGGTAACCGTGATGATCAGGAGGAGAGGGTTCCCACACTGGACCTTGCTGGTTGCTCTATCACTCAGTGGAAGCATATCAAGAGGAAGAATCCATACCGTTTTCTTGCCACCACCTGTGATGATCCTCGTTTCTGGACCAACCTTCAGCTGAAGTGTTGGGAAGAGTTCTACTCAGTTGCTCGTCCTATTGTCTACAAGCAGTCCCAGATTGACATGGATTTCTATAACTCGCACAAATACAGTGATCTCCGTCATGTGCATGGTTGCCTTCCTAAGATGGGTCTGATTCCTCTGCTGGACATTGAGTGTGAGTTTTGCCCAGACTTGATTGCCCAGTTCTACTGCACTTTCCATGCCCATGGTGATGCCTCTCGTACTGTGACGTAGATAACTGGGGACAAGAAGATCACTAGCAATTTGGGTGAGTGGGCTGAGGCTCTTGGATACAGGTGGACCTTCACTTATGCTAATCATGGTTTCAAAATCCATGAAAATTCTGAGTTTGACAACTCTAGCCTGGCTTTCTGCTATCCTCATGATGCTCAGGGCAAGACTCTGCCCTTCAACTCTGCTATGTATCCCTACTACAATCTGTTGTCCAAGATCTTCCGCAACACCATTATGGTCAAGGCTGGTGATAAGTCTGCCATCAGGGCTTACATGGTGAATCTAATGTTCATCACTGGGCCTCAGAATCAGAGGAAGATTGACGTCATGGACTTCATATACTGTGAGGTGTGCCTTGGGATCTGTGAGAAGAGGAAGCCTGCTTATGGTCCACTGATTCAGAGTTTCATCAGTCACAAGGTTGGGGTTGAGATCATGGATTCCTATCCCGTGATCAAAGGGAAGAGGATGGTTCCCTCTCTCATTCGTGGTGTGGAGATTCCGGAGTACACTAGGTCCAAGTCCAAATCTCCTATGGCCACTCCTTCTGCTTCCACGAGTGGTGGTAGTGCCTCTCAGCGTCCTCCCAGTGGCATTGCTAAGTTCTTCAAGGCTATGTTCAACATGTGCAGTGACACCAGGGCAATTGCTCATGAGGCAAGAGAGTTAGCTAAGGAGACCCGCCGCATTCAGAACTCCGACTGCCGAGCTGCTGGGATTCAGATACCTGATGATCCTCCTTCTCTTGAGCCCACTGACCTTGTGCCATTTGAGATGCCTGAGATCCATGACGAGGACTTCTACTTTGGCGTGCTTCCTACTGATGATGTTGATGAGGCTGAGGATGAGGAGTCAGGGTCTGCTCAAGATGACTTTGATTCTGTTGGACTTGGTGGTGATGGTACTCGTGAGCCGGAGGAGGAAGAAGAAGAAGACGAGGATGATGAAGAGGAAGATGGCGAGTGATTTCTTGGGTCGTTAGTTGGAATCGTTTTCCCTTTTTGGCGTCTAGATTCCAAAGGGGGAGAAGGAGTCCCATATTAGGATTCCACGGGCTTTGCAAGGGTTGGGGCACAAGTCTTTTGCCTTTTGATTTCGATCTTATAGGCTTGTGCTCCGGTATCTTTATTTCGTTTCTTTCGTTTGAAACTTCGTACTATTTGTGTGGAACCTCGTGACGTATTCGTGTCACCCTACCCCGTGGTTATGCTACTATTATCATGCGTGCTATTATGTCTATCTTTATCTATGCATGTTGTATGAACTTGTTTAGACGGCTTGGTGTCTAAAACATAGGGGGAGCAAATCCTATGAAGTGTGCCTCACGACACACATCGAGGAAGAACTCCGTCTATTTTTTGGACACCATTTCTTTTAGTTCATATTGTTTTATCCCCGTGAAATCTTTATGTTGTCATCAAACACCAAAAAGGGGGAGATTGAAAGTGCATTCTCGATATCTCGTTGTTTTGTGTGTTTGTTAACAACATGAAGAAGTTACTAACCGTATGTGCTACTTTGTCAAAGGATTTGGTCTTAAATCAGCACGTATACGGTGTCAAAGAAATGGTGAATAAATCGAAGATCAACGAACCTTTCCGGGCCAGAAAAGGGATTTTCAGTGTGCAATCCGGATTATTCCGGATGGAGTCTGGAATCCGGATTCAGTCCGGATGAGTCTGAGTGCAACGCGGATTTCTCTGTTGCAATCCGGATTATTCCGGGTGAATCCAGGTGTCCGGACTGAGTCCGGACGAATCTGACTGCAACGGGATTTTCTCTGTTGCAATCCAGATTCAGTCCGGATGATTCCGACTGCAACGTGAATTTCTCTGTTGTAATCCGGAATCAGTCCGGACGAATCCGGGAGGCCGGAAAAATCCGGAGCAATCCGGGCTGGTCGCATTTTGGGCAGAAAAACGGCTAGTTTGAGTGGGGGCTATAAATAGCCCCTCTCTTTCTTCCCCAAGGGTTAACTCTCTCCTGCATTGAAGACACCATTAATGGAGCTCACCCACTAGCTAGATCTCCCTCCTCCTCCACCCAAACTTGTTGATTCTTTGAGGATTGAAGGAGGACCACCGGATCTACATCTTCACCAACCGGATTTCCATTTCCCTCTCATTTGCTTGAGAGATCTTTGCTTAGGGTTTCCTCTTGTGGAGAACCTAAGCTTCTTGTTCTAGTGGTGATTCAAGAAGAGTTGGGAGCCCCCAATTAAGTTGTGGGTGTGTGCCCCAAGTGTTTGTAAAGGATTCGATCCCCGCCTCAAAGGGGTTCAATAGTGAGAGGTGAACTAGGCCTTTGTGGCGCAAGTTCATCGGAGAATAGGGTGAGGCCTTTGTGGCGTTGAGTAGGCCTTCGTGGCGAGCTCACGCCCCTCCAACGAGACGTACTCCCCTAAAAAGGAGGAACTCGGAAATACATCGTGTCTCCGTGTGCTACCATCGGTTACCTCGTTCCTCCCCCTTTACTTACTCGTACTTGTTGCTTTGATTGTAGTACTTGTTGTATTAATTGTTGTCCTAGTTGCATTTAATTGCTTGCCTTGTCATATAGGTAAATTCACGATTAGTTGCACTATCTAGAGAATTTACCTTCTTGTTAAGCCTAAACTTTAAGAAAAAATAAAATTGGTCTTAGCACCTATTCACCCCCCTCTAGGTGCCCATACTTTACTTTCACTAACTCCCTCATAGATGAGAAGGAGGAAATCATCATGACTTTGGAAAGCCATGGTGGTAGCCACGACAATCATGACGATGAACTTGTCAAAGCTCTTGAGAAAGAGAGATCCATGAGAGCCTCTCTCGAAGAGAGACTATCTAGTCTACAGGAGACTTACGCTATTAGTGTTTCCAAGCTTAGGAAAGATAATGAAAAATCTCTTGCTTTACTTAAGATATTTGAAGAAGAAGAGTTGAAGCTAGGAATAGCTCATGAGAAACTTGTTGAGAATCATGAAAAACTAGAAAAGGAGTTCATGTCTCTTAAAGAAATTCATGACAAGCTCACCAAGTCTCGAAATAAGCTTCTCGAAATCATGTCTATAAACTTGATAAGGCGATCTATGGACTTAAACAAGCTCCACGTGCGTAGTACGAGCACCTTAAAGAGTTTCTAGTGGATCGTGGGTTTAATGTTGGTTTAACCGATTCCACCCTCTTTACCAAGACGGTTGGAGGTGACTTGTTCATATGCCAACTCTATGTGGATGACATTATTTTTGGGTCTACTAACACCTTGTTCAATGAGGAGTTTTGCAAGCTTATGACCGAGAGGTTTGAGATGTCTATGATGGGAGAGTTGGAGTTCTTCCTTGGCTTTGAAGTGAATCAATATCATGAAGGAACCTTCATCAAACAAGCCAAATACACTCAAGACATTCTCAAGATATTTAATATGCATGATGCCAAGCCTATGAAGACTCCCATGTCCACAACCACTGACTTGAAACCCGACCCCAACGGTAAAGAGGTACATCAAAAGGTATACCGCTCCATGATTGGCTCTTTGCTCTAACTTTGTGCATCTAGACCGGATATCATGTATAGCGTAGGTAAATGTGCAAGGTTTCAAGCCTCCCTGAGGCAAAGTCATTTGGAAGCGGTGAAACGAATCTTTCGATATTTAGTTCATACCCCAAATTTTGGTCTTTGGTATCCCAAGGGTTCAAGCTTTCAACTCATTGGATATTCGGATGCGGATTATGCGGGAGAGAAGACGGATAGGAAGTCCACGTCCCGGGGTTGCCAATTCCTTGGCCGCTCCTTAGTATGTTGGTCTTCAAAGAAGCAGAACTGCATTGCTCTCTCCACCATCGAGGCCGAGTATATCTCCGCGGCAAGTTGTTGTGCCCAATTGCTTTGGATGAGGCAAACCTTGAAGGATTATGGTATTCATTTTGACAAGGTGCCTCTTCTTTGTGATAATGAGAGTGCTATCAAGATCGCCTACAACCAAGTTCTTCACTCCAAGACTAAGCACATTGAGATCCGTCATCATTTCATTCGGGATCATGTTGAGAGAGGTGATATTTATCTCTCATATGTTCCCACCAAGGATCAACTTGCCGATATCTTCACGAAGGTCCTTGATGAACCAAGATTTCGAGCTTTGAGGAATGAACTAAATGTCATCGATTCTTCCAAGTTCACTTGAAACCTTGCATATGTACCTTCATTATGGATGCTATTAGGTTTGGATGTAGGCATGGATATAGGGGGAGCGTTACTCAACTCATGAGTATACACTCCTCTTATTATGCGAAAATCAATTCATCATAGCATATCTAGTCAATTTGTGACTTATTGTGCTTAATTGTGAGTAGTGCTTTTGGACCCAAGATATATCTTCGCGGTGCCAAAGTACACACTCAAACATGGTGGCTTCGGCCACCGACCTTTGGTATTTTTGGCTCTTTCACGCGTATCATACCTCCCCCTTGACAACTCGTGCGGGTTCGGTTTTTTATCTCTTTTGCATCTTGCGAACCCCATCGAGTAATGTCTGTCGTACATCAGTGACTAAATTCCAACCTAAGCTTCCTTTACCCAAAACTTGATTCCATTCGTAATGCTCTTGTTTTTCTGATTTTGGCGTGCGTAAACTTGGTCTGGCGGAGGCTCCGGTGAAACCACCGGAGGCTCCGCTGCTCATGTCCACTGGAGCCCACCGGAAGCTCAGCTGGTGCAAATTGCTCAGCGGATCATGCTGTGGTGTACTGTTTGGACAGGGGGCAGAACCTCCGGTGAAACCACCGGAGGCTCCGCTTGGCAGGGAGCGGAAGCTCCGGTGAAACCACCGGAGGCTCCGCCCGGGGCGTTTTTGCGGGATAAGATCTAGGGCGAGCGGGGGTCAACTAAGATCCAATCTTATTTCCCCCACTCGCCCTCCCTGTTCTCCCTCACAACCGCCGCCGCCGCCCCCAAGGTCTCCGCCAGCGGAATCGGGTGCTCCACCGCCGGGAGCCCTCCTCCTTGCCTTGGACCATCCCGGGATCTTCTTCCTCCTTCCTTTCCTCCATGGATGGTGCGGGTATGTGCGCTCTCTCTCTCATCTAGTTGATGGATGGGGATGCATAGGAGTTCCATGTTCTTAACATTTGGATGTGTGGATTTGGATTTTGGGAGTAGAAGATCACGAGTACAAACCCTAGCAACCTAGATAGTGTGTATTAGGCTTGAATCGCTGCGGTTATTAGGGTGGATTTTTCATATGCCCTAACCCTTGTTATTCAACCCTAATACCATTTATATCTTTATTCCTTGGTTTTGTGCATCTTCTAATACTTGAGCATTACCTTTTCTTCATGCTATTCTTCCTATTTCTTTCTTAGATGCTTCCGGCTCCAAAGGCAAGGGCACTCGTCAAAAGAGCATGGCTCGTCGCAAGGCTCCTAGGGTCGATGAAATTGAGGAAACCCTTGACCCATCTCAGCCCAAGCGCAAGAGGTTCCCGGCTCCCGAGAAGAAATTTCCACAAAGGGAGAAGTCTGCTTCCCAGATGCTGATGCAGCGTTCGTGAAAGAACGCCGCGAGAATCCATATGTCATTGACCGCGACCGTTTGATGCCACAGTTCCGGGGTAAGGATCCTCGATTCGACACTAAATTTCAGAGCCAAATCTATCATGAGATCTCGATGAGGAAGCCCAAGGAGAATGTTGCTCCTCGACATGCTATTAATTTTGGGCATTTGGAGAGGAATCCCAAGTATTTTGGGGACGCACTAGAGATTGTTGACTCATTTAGACTTGCTCCCATCATGAGTGTCCAACAAGACTATGATGAAGATCTAGTTTGTCAGTTCTTGGCCATAGTGCATCTCGCCAATGAGACAGAGCGCCATCTTATTTGGATGACCAAGGGACGGCAGCTGACTATCAAGTGGTCTGAAGTTGGAACTCTTCTTGGAGGATACCCGGATCATGGACCGTTTGCCGATGGGGAGGAGTTTGACAATGGGTGGTTCCGTATTCATGCTATCAACACTCAATCTCTCTCCAAGGATCAACTCACCCCTCTATGTCACTGGAAGAAATTTGCAGTTGGGTTCGTCAAGGGTCTCTACCCCACTTATGATATCATGCCCCGTATCTATCGCGAGACCATAAACCCAAAGGCGGGGAATGTCGATGAGATCTAAGGCTTCCTCAAGAATCGTATGCTTTGCACTCATGAGAAACGTCTTGCCGGTTCAACTCAGAAGCTCGATGTGCTAGATTATGTGTGGAATGAGCTATGGCACGTGGTTATCAACCGCAAGAATGCTTGCTTTGGGCCCTTTATTATGAAGATCATCTTGCATGTGTGGGAGGACAAGTTCCCGGAAGAACCTATTGATGATGCTAATTGGATCCCTCACATGGAGAAGAAACTTCTCATCAAGGACCACACCGATCCCACTGTGCATCCTACACCTGCTCCTCGCAAGAACAAGGCCAAACCACGTGTTATCATTGATGAGGAAGAAGAAGAAGAGGCAGGTCCCTCTCGCCCTCCTCCTCCTTCTGACAATGCTTTCAAGTGGATGGCAAGGGCTCTCAAGAAGGTGTTCAAATTGAACAAGAAGATTGAGTAGCGTCAATGGGAAGCCCACTATGATAAGGAACTCAAGCACCACAAAGCATCCCAAGCAGAGCGTCAGCTTTGTCGTGATGGTGGCGAGTCAGTGGAGTCCCCAGTGCTTCCTAGCATCACTAACTGGGACAAGTGGCAGGCCAAGGACTCCGCCGGGAATCTCATTGAGTGGTCTGACGAGGACGAAGGAGAAGAAGAAGTCACTAGATCTCGTCACCGTGCCCGCCCTCCGAGCCTGGATATCTCCTCCGAGTGATCTTCGGGGCGTTAGCATCGGTTTCTCCCTCTTTTGGTATCTTGATGCCAAAGGGGTAGAGATATCTATCTATTAGGAGCGGGTATTTGCATGGGTCTCTCTCAAACATGTTTTTCGATTTGCATCTTTCGTTTGCTTGAGAGAGTTGGTCTTTCATTTGGAAACTTTGGTTGTTTAAATTATTAAGTGTTGTGAACCTCGTATTATGTATTGTGAGCTTGTGAACTTATTATCTTATGTGTTATGTGCTCACTTTTATTCACATGTTTGTATATCCATTGTGTTTAAATTCTCTCAACATGGAGGGAGCATATGTTTAGGGGGAGCTCCGTTCATGTTGTGTATTTAATTATGCAAATAGGGATGTTGTCATCAATTACCAAAAAGGGGGAGAATGAAAGATCATCTTCCATTTTGATAATTAAATGATAACATACCTATTGATATAACGTTTACTTGTTATACATGAAAATGCCCAGGTTCATCAAAGATACATCCTGTAAGGGTTACAATTTTATTGGGTTTGAGAAGGGCTCAAAATGTCAAAGCTAGGAAGTGGTTTTTGCATGGAGCGGAGGCTCCGGTGAAACCACCGGAACCTCCGCCCCAGCCCTTTTTCCTGCACTGCCCAGGCGCGGGCCTCCGTGCGGGTCCGGTGTGGGGTCCGCCCAAACTGCGCTCTGGTGCAAACGAGCGGAGGCCAGATCGGAGCCTCCGGTGAACCCACCGGAGCCTCCGCCCTCTCCACTGGCACACTGGGGGGTTGGCCTCCGGTGGAGGATCCGCCAAAATGTTGCTCTGTTGGATAAGGGCGGATCCTCCAGCGGAACCTTCGGTGCGCTTCTGATGGGCGGAGGTTCCGGTGAAACCACCAGAGGCTCCGCCCTCTCAGCTGGCGCGCTGGGGGGTTGGCCTCTGGTGGCGCCTCCGCTAAAACGAGGCTCTGTTGGATAAGAGCGGAGGCCCCACCGGAACCTCCGGTGCAGCTCCGGTGGGCGGAGCCTCCGCCAAAGCCACCGGACCCTCCGCCCCTCTGGCCACAACGCAAAAGGAATCTGGGTTGCGCGGCTGCGCGCATACAAAGACCACCGGAGCCTCCGGTGCTGTTGGAACTGCTCAAACGGCCACTTGTGGGAAGGGCTATAAATACTCCTTCCCCACCTCATAAATGCTAAGCTTTTTCCCATTCTTTCTCCTAGACATTAATGAAAGCTTCACCCACCTAGATCTCCCTCTCCATCCACCCACTCACTCCCATACTTTGTGGAGAGCTAGAGGAGACCTAGATCCACACTTCCACCAAAGGAATTCCGAATCCATCCACCACAACCTAGTAGATCTAGAATCCTACTTGAGGCCTAGAAACCTTAGTAGATCTTGTGCTTGTAGCTTCCACCTTATTGCAAGAAGCTTCGGATTGCTTGAGAGCCTCCATCCATCTTGTGGAGTGACCTCGAGCTCGTGTAAAGGTTTGGTCAACGCCTTCAAGTCAACCTCATAGTGGAAACGAGAATCTCCCTCGCCGGAGAAGCTCAAGGAGAATAAGGTGTGTACAATCGTGCTATTGAGGAGTGCCTAGGTGGCTCCCCACCTCTCCAACATAGACGTACTTCTCATTGAGAAAGAACTACGGGAATCATATCCTTGTTTTGTTGTTTACACTTGTGGTTTATCTTGCTATATTTTGTTTTACTTCCGTTGCGTATATTATCTTGTCCACATAGGTTGCTCACCTAGATGCACATCTAGAGAACCTTATCTTATCTTGCTTAGCCCCACTAAAAGGAAAATAAAAGAAAAAATGGTAGTCAACCTATTCACCCCCCCCCCTCTAGTTGACCATAGTGCACTTTTAGCAGTTCTTCTACCCATGCCCCAGCTGCTCTGTGCAGGGGCGCTTCTAGCCGTGGTTTTAAGCCTTGGAGGATTGAGATATTCATTCTTTCAACCTGTCCATTTGACTGTGGATGTGCGACAAAGGCTAAGTCTAGCCGGATTCCGCCACTCTCACAATATCTGGCTAGTTCTCCAACGGCGAAATTCGTTCCGTTGTCCGAGATTATGCTGTGCGGGATGCCGAATCTCATGACAATGTCAAGGACAAAAAATTTGGCATTTACCCCGTCAAGCTTTTTGATGGGTTTAGCTTCCACCCACTTGGTGTATTTGTCCACCGCTACTAGGAGATGTGTCAATCCTCCTCTTGCTAGCTTCAATGGTCCCATCATATTCAGCCCCAGACCACTAATGTCCAGGTTATTGGTATGCTTTTCAATGCTTGCACCGACAAATTTGTCTGCTTGGCAAAAAGTTGGCATCCCAGACAAAGTTTCACTATTTCCTCGGTGTCCGCCTTTGCAGTGAGCCAGATGAATCCTTGGCGGAAAGTTTTGTGGATCGGGCTTTTGGAATGGGCGTAGTGCCCACAATCTCCTCCGTGTATTTCTTGAAGGGTCTGCCTTCCCTCATCCGGGTCTATGCATCGTATGAAAATGCCGTATGTCCTTCGCTTTTACAACTTTCCGTTGATAACGCAGTATGCTTTGCAACGTCGAATTAATTGCCTTTTCTCCACTTTTATGCTTCCCTCTAGTATTTTCTGATCTACTAAGAAATCCAGATACGGCTTGGTCCAGTCCGGGGTTACAGTTAGGGTGGCCACCAATGCTGAAATTAGCGGGTAATCCACATATGCGCCTTTGATGGATGGTGCGTTTAGGTGCTCCAGGAATATATCCGGTGGGAGCTCTTTTCGTTCAGAGCCCATCCTTGCTAATGCATCTGCCTAGTTTTCTTTGCACTTGATATGTTTTACCTTGAATCCGAGGAAACAGTGGACAAATTTTATGTACTCCGCCATTATGTGGCTTTTGGCGTCCCAGGTTTGGTCTAATCAATATTCAGGATATCTCTCATCATTAACTTATCGGCCGGCCCATGATAAGAGATATATCGGTTTATCGGCCGATAAATCGATTTTATCGGTCGACTATTTATCAGACATTTCTCTTGTAAATCCCAAATTACAGCAGTAAAACATCTAAAGTATAATATAAAAATATATCATATCGGCACTAAAAATTCTAAATTATGATATACATATATATTGTATTCAATAATACTAAAAATTCTATGATGGATGTCATCAATCACATGTTAGAGTGATGGAAAATCGATATATCGGCTGATTTATCGGCATATCGACCGTTAAATTGCTTGTAAGTCTGATAAAATGGATCGAATGATAAACTCTGCCGATATTCATTTATATTATCGATCACCACTCGATAAGCGCTAAATCGGTCGATAAATCGGCATATCGGATGATATTTTGAACAGTCGGTCTAATTGGTATTGCACTAGGCTGAATCCCCATAGCATAGTATCCTTTGGACGCCAATGTCTTTTGCTATGTGCAAACCATGTAGCAAAGCTTCACATTCTGCCACATTATTAGAGACATTGAAATGGATTTGAGCACATAGCTCCTCGTGTCTCCAGTTGGAGATTTCAGTACTATTCCAGCCCCTAAGCCCTCTTTCATTTTGGATCCGTCAAAGTGCATGATCTAGCATGGAGGTTATGGAATCGATGTTCTGTCCATGCCTTCTATCCAATCTGCGATAAAATCCGCAAAAACTTGGGGTTTGATTGTTGTCCGGGGTTGATACTTAATGTCAAAGGCAGCTAACTCGATGCCCCATTTGGCAACTCGACCTGTGGCGTTTGCATTGTTGACTATATCCCCTAGTGGTGCTTTGCTTACCACCGGTATGGAATGTCCTTGGAAATAATGGTGGAGCTTCCTGGACGCAAAGAATATGTTGTATGTCAGCTTCTGTTAGTGTGGGTATCTCTGTTTTGGTTCAGTAATAAAATATACTGGATGCTGGTCCAGAAATTATTTTTCCGTCTTTTTTACGTTCCACCACTACTAACTCACTTATTACCCTGTTTGTTGCTGCCAAATACAGCAACATGGGTTCGTATTCCTCGGGGACGCCAATACCGGTGCCTCCATCAGGGTTTTCTTGAGCCGTCCTAAAGCAGCATCTGCTTCCACCGTCCAGACGATTTTTTCAGATTTTTTGAGAAGTTTGTACGGCGGAAGCGCTTTGTCGCCTAGCCTGCTTATGAAATGGCTAATGGCGGCAGTTGAGCCTGTTAATCGCTGCACTTTTTTTAGGCAAGTTGGCCTTTTGATGTCCAGGATGGGCTTTATCTTTTCTGGGTTTACCTCAATGTCTCTATGCGAGACGATAAAACCCAGAAGCTGTCCCAAGGGGACTCCAAACACGCACTTTGCTCATGGATGGGGGTCCAGAATAATGGCCCATAAGTTTCCAAGTCAAGTCGGAAACTTCCGCCCCTCGGAAACTTCCGGCGTAGATGGTCTGGAAATATCTTGTGGAGTAGCCTCAATGTTGTGTAAAGGTTTGGTCAACGCCTTCAAGTTGACATGAAAACGAGAATCTCCCTCACCGGAGAAGCTCAAGGAGAATAAGGTGTGCACATCCGTACTATTGGAGTGCCTAGGTGGCTCCACACCTCTCCAACGTAGATGTACTTCCCTTGGGAAGGAACTACATGAAACATATCCTTGTCTCTTTGTTTACACTTGTGGTTTATCTTATACTTTACATATTGCTTCCGTTGCATACTTTGTATCGTATCATATAGGTTGTTCACTTATTTGCACTTCTGGATAACCTTGTGTTTTACTTGTTTAGCCCAATCTAAAAAGAAAAGAAGAAAAATTGTTACTCAACTATTCACCCCCCCCCTCTAGTTGACCATACCATACTTTCAGATACGATGTCACATAAACAAGTTCAGCCTCATTCTGAGAGGTTTCGGGGAAGTTACTATAAGAGAGGAATAATGCCGGTGTTAGGCAAAATTTTATGTGAGAGAAAACGGAGGACATAAGATGTCCTGGGATGTTAGAAATATGTTTCTAACATCAGTAGATAAGGTCGATGATTTTATCTATTGGGGTCATACGGTTCCGGAAGAGTTTTGGGTAAAAAACCGAGAAGGGGGGAAGTGTCGGAGGATGGCAGAATTGCCCCCATGGCCGCACCACTTAGTAGGGGATGGCAGGCAGGCCCCAGGGTCTCCAAGCATGGTGCATAGAACCTTCGGGAGGATTTCTGATTTTGATTGAGAGAGGGAAAAGGAAAAACAAAAGGGAAAAGGAAAGGGGAGAGAAGAGGGAGTTGGACTCACTAAGGAGTCCAATCCGACTCCCACTAGGAGAGGGAGTGCGGCCACCTCCTTGGTGCGTCCAAGCCCTCCTCCTAGAAGGAGTAGGACTCCTTCCCCCCCAAGGCATGTTCCCTTCCCTCCAACTATAAAAATGACCCCAAGGCTCATTGCAAAGCACATCAATTGGCTAACAAGCCTCTCTCTCTCTCTCTCTCTCTCTCTCTCTCTCTCTCTCCTCCCTCTAGTAGATTTAGAGGGTCTAATTAGATCCCTCTAATTGGAATAGAGCTTCTTCTAATTCGTTTTTTGAGGTGTCCTCTCCTGGTTAGACCTAGCTCTACTTGCTATTCTCTCTAGTGTGTTGAGATACTTCCAGGATCATTTAGCTCTAATCACAGTTGATTAGTGCTACCAATTAGCAATACTGAAAGGCTGTCTCTGTTCGTCGGTGCCGAGTCCTGGACAGTGGAACGCTGGCGGGTTGACACGAGCGTACGCGTGCACACCATAATAGGGATTACACCTGTGATCCTTGACAAGGAAATCTTAGTGACATCCTTGCAACTAGGCCTAGTTGTGAGGATCTACGATTGCTCAGAACTCTTCTACAGCTACATCGATTCCGCTTCCCGGTAAGTTATGATCTTGATCAATGCATGTATGGGCATGCATCGTTATCTGCATAGTGATCTTGGTGGTTACGCAGAAAAAAAATGTCGCGTACACCAGTAGGTATAACATGGAGGCTAACGCTGGAGGAAGTTTTCGGAGGCGGGATGCATGAGTTTTACACAGGTTCAGGCAGGACAAAGGAGGCGCCCTATGTCTTGCAATATTTCACTATCAGGGCAAAGCCTCGTACAGGTTACAATGTGATTGTATCTGCTTTATTGCTTAACCTAGAGGTTTCTCCCACCCAACTTTATATAGACAGTTGGACCGGGCTTACACGACTTTATCCTATCCATACTCGATAACCGACCTAACATGAAAACAGGTGGAAATACACGCAAATGATAAATGGGTTAGAATGATCAAAGCACGACGATGACGAAATATCCCTAACAAAGACTAATTTCAGTGTCACACTAACATAAGGAGGATGCTAGCTCGAATTGCAGTTTAGATAAAGGCAACTAGATTTTCACATGTATTCCAACCGTTACTTTCACTAATTGTTTCGAAGCTTATTTCACCTACTAGTGATAAATGCTTGGCACCACTCTTTTTTTTTTCCTTTTTATGATAATGCTAAGATTCTACTCGATGTTATGCTCGCGTGTATGAAAACACTCACTCACGGTGGTACTAGTGCAATGCATGCAATATAAATGAGCTAGTACAAATAGTATAAGGTCACGAAAATAAAGAATGGTTAGAAAACAAAAGCAAGTTATACCTATTATATTGATCTCGGACTTGCGGCCGATGAGATTGCTGTCTAGTCGCACCGTCGATTTGTTGTTGTAGATGAAGTCGGTGGATTGGCATGGAAACTTGACTCACTCGAATCGGATCAATAACGAACAAGAAAAAAAATCCACAAAATCTGAGGAAGAATCGATGTCAGTGGAAAATAGGCAGTAAAATTTCTGACGCCAGTGCTAGATTGTCCGGGGGAAACCGCCAGACTATCCGGTGAGCATAGAAAAATTTCTGCTCACCAAGAACATGAAGGTGTTCCTAGGAATCCTTAAATTTTGAGAAAATTGTAGATGGTGGGTGAATGGAAAGGTGTCAAGGGTTCTTAATCAACAAATCCATGGATCAATTCTACAGAAAACTCAACGTTTCGATAGATCGGTCAAAATCATTTTGAGGCTATTTTTATGTGATTTTCGAAATTAAATGGGAAGGAAAAAATTTGGTGGAAGAACGAAGGAAAATATGTGGAAACCTATGCTTCTTATACCATATGATATGGTTTCATACAAATGTTGGAACGCGTAGAGATAAACAAAACTTTTCTACGCGGTACTTCCAAGATCTAGCCGAGGTAGAAGGCCACGACATTACCACTAGACGCGCAGTTGCGGATTATCGATGAAGCACGTCGATGCAGTGTAGTCCCACGATACGATCCAGCCGATCCAATCCCGCGATCGTCGAAGTGCTGAACGTATAACACCTCTGCCGGTATCCACACGTACGCGGAGGAGCTCCGACGGCAGACTGCTAGGTCCGGTGCGGCGGCTGGACTGAGTGGGGCTAGGGTTCCCAACGCATGGGAGTGGAAACGTATGCCCGTTGGGCAACCTGCGCCCCTCTTTATATAGCGAGTGGGAGTGGGCTGCACAACGCTTGTGGCTCATCCCCTCTGTGAGTTCAACTCACTAATTTAGTCCATTTCCGGTTCGGGTCCAACCCGACCAATATTCTTGCTCCCACTCTTAAGTGTGCGTCCCTGCAGACTCGTGGCGACTTGGACACGATTGGAGTCTGACTCCCAATCGATCAATCGGTAGCGGCTCCTAGCAGAACGTGCCGACTCCCAAGTGCCATAGAGTCATGACGACATACCTTCCAATGTGACTTTCATCTGAGTCCCTTTTGCCTCACGATATACCTTGTCGAACTATAGGCGAATTATCGTCATCCCTTAAATAGCTCAACTCTCTTCTTGGTCCGTGATATATGATTCATCTGACTAAATCTTAGTCAATAGACCCAGTTAACACTTAACTGAGTCGCGCATGGCCATGCTTCCGGAATCATATCACTCGAGAGGGCCCAGAGAATATCTCTCCAGTCGGAGGGGCAAAATCCCATCTTGATTATCTACATCACGTAGCTTGCTTCTCATTCGACCCGAACTCTGCCTTTATAACTGCCTTATCACGTAACAGCGTTTGATAGAACCTAAGTCGGTGATTCACAACCCGGATTGTGCGACAACCTCAGGTCTAAGGATTAAATTGATTGAGACATGCAAATGACGACTTGCTCGTTGCATCTCAATATGGGTCAGTCCGACTTGCTAAACTCTTTAACCAAGTCTGTGAACGTTGGAATGGCATTGCCATGCCAATGACAAGTGGAACCGTGTCATCAGCCAACACTCAAATTAGTCTAGAGTGTGTGTCCAGCACAACCTTAATGACCAAGGATAATTTAGCATGAACAACATGAGTACATAGTTCCACAACCGAATCACATATTCAATGACATATATCAGATGTTCAAAACAAGGACAACTCAATAACTTTATGAATACCGAATTACATCATACATGATTGCCTCTAGGGCATATTCCCAACAGTCTCCCACTTGCACTAGAGTCAATCATCTCGACATCATATGCCTAGGCATCGAATGCCCATACCTCTCATGTGCGCCTCATGCTTTGGCTATGGTAGCGCCTTTGTCAACGGATCTGCAATGTTTGCATCCGTGTGTACTTTGCATAACTTGATATCACCTTGTTCGACAAACTGGCGAATGAGGTGGTAACGCATGAGTATATGTTTGTTCTTCTAGCGTTGTCTAGGTTCCTTGTCTTGTGCGATAGCACCACTGTTGTCACAATATACGTCCAAAGGATTGGACGCGCCCTGAACCACACCAAGATCCATCAGGAGGTTCCTGATCCAAACAGCTTCCTTTGCAGCCTCCGAGGTAGCAATATACTCAGCCTCTGTTGTAGATGCAGACACGGTATCTTGCTTGGAACTCTTCCAGCTCACAGCTCCTCCGTTCATTATGAACACGTATCCAGATTGCGAATGAGAATCATTTGAGTCGGTGAGATAACTCGCATTCGTGTAACCTTTACACTGAATTCCTCATCACCTCCATAAACTAGGAACATTTCCTTAGTCCTTCTCAAGTACTTAAGGATGTTTTTAACCGCTGCCCAGTGGGCTTCTCCAGAGTCAGCCTGGTATCTGCTTGTTACACTTAGAGCATAGGAAACATCTGGCCTAGTCCAAATCATGGCATACATGATGGATCCGATTGCCGAAGCATACATGATCACACTCATCCGACTTCGCTCATCAGTCGTCGATGGACACTGAGTCTTGCTAAGTTTTACACCATGGGACATCGGTAAGAACCTCTTCTTAGACTCTTCCATTTTGAATTTCTTCAAAACTTTGTCCAGATATGTACTCTGACTCAATCCAATGAGCCGCCTTGATCTATCTCTATAGATCCCGATTCCCAGTATGTAAGTCGCCTCACCCAAATCCTTCATTGAGAAACTCCTTTCCAATGATTCTTTGGTTTCTTGCAACATCATGACTTCATTTCCCATTAGTAATATGTCGTCCACATATAAGATTAGAAAATTTACTTTGCTCCCACTAAACTTCTTGTATAAACAAGAATCATGATCGCTCTTGATGAAGCCAAACAATTTGACTACCTTATCAAAGCGAATGTTCCAACCCCGAGATGCTTGCTTCAACCCATAAATGGATTTCTGAAGTTTACATACCTTGTCAGCGTTAGCTGGATCGACAAAACCTTCGTGCTGTATCATATACACGTCCTCAGTTAAATTTCCATTAAGGAAAGCCGTCTTAACATCCATCTGTCATATCTCATAGTCGAAATAGCCTGCTATGGCTAACATGACCCGAACTGACTTAAGCATCGCTACAGGTGAGAAGGTCTCGTCGTAGTCAACTCCTTGAACCTGTCGGAACCCCTTCGCGACAAGTCATGCTTTATAGATGGGAACATTTCCATCCATATCAGTTTTCTTCTTAAAGACCCATTTGCACTCGACGGGTCTTGCAACCGTCTGGCAGATCAACCAAATTCCAAACTTGATTTTCATCCATGGACTTTAACTCGGATCTCATGGCTCCAAGCCATGACTCGGAATCAGATCCCACCATCGCTTCCAAATAAGTTGCCGGCTCATTACTGTCTAACAATAAAACATCACGAGCATTTTGTAATCTGGCAGATCTCCGTAGTTCAGGTGTTGTTACCGGCGTAGGTACCACGACTGGCTCAGCCTCCAAGGCCCTCGCCGACTCGCCCCTAGCCGGTTCATCTCGAATTTCTTTGAGTTGAACTGTGCTCCCACTGACTCCCAGACTGAGAAACTCTTTATCAAGAAAGACACCATTCCGAGCGACAAACACTTTGCCCTCTTCTCGGTTGTAGAAGTAGTACCCCAAGGGTTCCCTCGGATATCCCACGAAAATACACTTATCCGACTTGGGTGTGAGCTTGTCCGACTGTACTCGCTTGACAAAATCTTCACAACCCCAAATCTTAAGAAAAGACAAACTTGGACTTTTGTCAGTCCACATCTCATGCGGTGTCTTCTTTACTGAATTTGATGGTACTCTGTTTAGTGTGAACGCTGCAGTTTCTAGACAATAACCCTAAAATGATAAAGGTAGATCTGACCGACTCATCATTGATCGTACCATGTCCAACAAGGTCCGATTTCTCCGTTCCGGTACACAGTTCCTCTGCGGTGTACCCGGCGGAGTGAGTTGAGGAACTATTCCACAACTCTTTAGATGGTCATCAAACTCATGGCTCATGTACTCGCCTCCACGGTCCGACCGTAGAAACTTTATTTTCTTGCCGAGTTGATTTTGTACCCCACTCTGGAATTTCTTGAATTTCTCAAAGACTTCTGACTTGTGTTTCATTAAATAGATATATCTATACCTACTCAAATCATCAGTGAAGGTAATGAAGTACTCATAACCACCTCTGGCTGTTGTGCTCATTGGACCACATACATCACTATGTATTAGTTTCAACAAGTCGGACGCCGTTTCACAACTCCTTGCAAAAGGTGTCTTGGTTATTTTGCCTAGTAGGCATGATTCGCATGTCTCGAATGACTCTAAGTCGAAAGAAGTTAGAAGTCCATCATCGTGGAGCTTCTTCATGCGCTTCCAACATATATGATCAAGCCGACAGTGTCAAAAATAAGTCATATTTAGATAATTTGGTTTCAACATTTTCACATTTATATTATAGACCGATTCACTATCAAGATTCAAAATAAATAACCCGTTCTGAACGGGTGCAAAGCCATGAAACATATCTTTCAAATATAAAGAACAACCATTATTCTTAATATTCGACTCATAACCTTGTCTCATCAAACATGAGGCGGAAATAATGTTTCGACTGAGCACTGGAATATAATAACAATTATTCAGCTCCATTAAAAATCCTGAAGGCAAATGAAGTTGCATCGTGCCGACTTCCAACGCAGCGACTCTCTCCTTGTTGCCGACCCGAATATCAACCTCTTCTCTCGCCACGCTCCTAGTTTTTACCAGTCCCTGCAATGAGTTGCATATGTGAATAACTGATCCAGTATCATATACCCAAGAACTGTTAGGTGCATCAGCAATATAAATGTCTATAACATTGCATACAAGCGTACCTGAGTTGGAAGTCACACCTCCACTCTTGGCTCTGTCAGCCAAATACTGGTGCAGTTCCTCTTCCAGTGGCCATCCTGCTTGCAATAGAAGCAATCGGCTCCGGCTATAGGAGATGGATTAGTCCTTGAGGAAGCGCTCTGGACAAGGCCATGGGCGTTGCCTCCTGACTTATCCTTCTTCTTCTTGGTCCAAGAACTCTTCTTGAACTTAGTCTTATTCTGCACCATCAACACTTGACTAGCGCCTTTCTTAAGACCAGCCTCTACTGTCTTGAGCATCCCATGTAATTCAGTGAGTTTCTTATCCATACCATGGATGTGGTAGTTCGAGATGAACGAACCATACACACTAGGAAGAGAGTTCAAAATTATATCAGTAGCGAACTCTTCGTTAATTGGGAAGCCCAGCCTATCCAGAGACTGCACGTAACCAGTCATCTTGATTACATGCGGACTCAGTAGATCGCCGTCTTTGAGCTTACAGCCCAGCAAAGCTTGAGAGACTTGATACCTCTCGGTCTTTGCCTGAGCCTGGAACATACTTTTGAGGCTTTCGATCATATCGTACGCCTCAACATTCTTGAACTGCTGCTGCAAGTCCGGTTCCATGTGTGCAAGCATAAGACAGCTAATTTCCGTAGACTCATCTCTAGTATTACGGTAGGCATTCATGACAGCGACAGTCGCATCATCATCAGGCTTATCTGGAAGTGGAGTGTCTAGAACATGGTCTTTCTTGTCATGCTTGAGGACAATCCTCAGATTACGGTACCAGTTGGTGAAATTAGTTCCATTAAGCTTATCTTTCTCTAGGATTGACCTCAACGCAAAAAATGGACAACTGAGGAAGGTGGCTAGGTGCCATTGATCTACAACAGAAAATATGCAAAACACTTAAGGCATGTATTACAAAAAGAGCGGGCGTATTAAACGTTTTAATACTTCTGCTCCCATCAGAACCAACACCCCTCCGATGGTTGCTAAGTGATTCAAGATTCTAAATAAACAAGCCGACTAGTGAGCTTTAGCATCACCGCTAGCCGTCAAGTGATCTAGGTAGGCAACACCTTGCCAATCGTATCCAATACGACTCCTGTTAGTCGGGTGGCATCACATGCCCCGGCTCCCAACCTACCTCGCCCCGAGCCCCACAACCGTTGTGATGGACGCGTCTAGCTTACCAAGTGCTTCCACTGTAAGAATCCGACTCAAACCTAGCTAATCGGAAAGAATTGGTAGCACCTCAATTTTATGAGCCCACTACCAAGAATGTCCGACTTGTGATGGTGCAGCACTGGCGGGGCGACCGACTAGACCTTTTTTTGAGGGATTAAAATCTACCAACTATCAAAATAGAGGTAAAAAGAGACATAACAATAACACAAATAAAGCAATTATAATGTGAAATGGTATGGCTCTGTTCATGGTGATCTCCATCTCCACAAAGCTTGTAAGTCGACTCGTGTCAACTCTTGTCACGTGCCATCTTACTCCATGTAGCCGACTTGTACATCGACTTGCATGTCATCCGGGTTCTCCAAAAAGCTACACTAGCTAGTAAATAAAAATTATATAGAGAATCCGACAAGCAGGCTGTTATACAATAAAATGACAGCACCTAGGCTCCAGCCGGCTGACAAAAACATGATACGCAGATCACGTATGGATTACACACGTCATATGCACATAAGTCATACCATTCACAACATCCTGCAAAAACAAGTTATGCATAGAAATGATATCTACCGGCGTTGTGAAACTCGTAACAATAAAACAGTTTTACCCAAATCTGATCCGCATTCGGATTCGACCAAACTCTTTGATTTTCGATCACCGCAACTGGATTTATGTGTCACGGTATACCCCGATGGCGAAAACAGACCGGTAGGGGTAAGTTGTTCCACGACCTTAGCAGTATGATCACAAAAATCAGATCATCCATTAACCCCGAGTATGATTGATCCAATCAACCTTGTATAAAACCGATCTATCTCATAGAACGACCACCAAAACATCAATTAGATTCAATTTAATACTAACTACATATCACATATGTGCATATCACGGGCCTAAAACCAGAAGCTACCGCTCTGATACCACTGTTGGAACGCGTAGAGATAAACAAAACTTTTCTACGTGGTACTTCCAAGATCTAGCCGAGGTAGAAGGCCACGAGGATTACCACTAGACGCGTAGTTGCGGATTATCGATGAAGCACGTCGATGCACTGTAGTCCCACGATTCGATCCAGCCGATCCAATCCCGCGATCGTCGAAGTGCTGAACGTACAACACCTCTGCCGGTATCCACACGTACAAGGAGGAGCTCCGACGGCGGACTGCTAGGTCTGGTGCGGCGGCTGGAGTGAGTGGGGCTAGGGTTCCCAACGCATGGGAGTGGAAACTTATGCCCATTGGGAAACCTGCACCCCTCTTTATATAGCGAGTGAGAGTGGGCTGCACAATGCTTCTGGCCCATCCCCTTTGTGAGTCCAACTCACTAATTTAGTCCATTTCCGGTTCGGGTCCAACCCGACCAATATTCTTGCTCCCTCTCTTAAGTGTGCGACCCTGCAGGCTCATGGCGACTTGGACACGATTGGAGTCTGACTCCCAATCGATCAATCGGTAGCGACTCCTAGCAAAACGTGTCGACTCCCAAGTGCCATAGAGTCATGACGACATACCTTCCAATGTGACTTTCATCTGAGTCCCTTTTGCCTCACGATATACCTTGTCGAACTATAGGCGAATTATCGTCATCCCTTAAATAGCTCAGCTCTCTTCTCGGTCCGTGATATATGATTTATGTGACTAAATCTTAGTCAATAGACCTAGTTAACACTTAACTGAGTCGCGCATGGCCATGCTTCCGGAATCACATCACTCGAGAGGGTCCAGAGAATATCTCTCCAGCCAGAGGGGCAAAATCCCATCTTGATTATCCACGTCACGTAGCTTGCTTCTCATTCGACCCGAACTCTACCTTTATAACTGCCTTGTCACGGAACAGCGTTTGACATAACCTAAGTCGGTGATTCACAACTCGGATTGTGCGACAACCTCAGGTCTAAGGATTAAATTGATTGAGACATGCAAATGACGACTTGCTCGTTGCATCTCAATATGGGTCAGTCCGACTTGCTAAACTCTTTAACCAAGTCTGTGAATGTTGGAATGGCATCGCCATGCCAATGACAAGTGGAACCGTGTCATCAGCCAACACTCACATTAGTCTAGGGTGTGTGTCCAGCACAACCTGAATGACCAAGGATAATTTAGCATGAACAACATGAGTAGATAGTTCCACAATCGAATCACATATTCAATGACATATATCAGATGTTCAAAACAAGGACAACTCAATAACTTTATGAATACATTGGGAATTACATCATACATGATTGCCTCTAGGGCATATTCCCAACAACAAAGGGATGCACGATCTTCACGGATTGCGGTACTCACAGTGATGAACACAAAACACACAAAGACCACAAAAAATGATGCAGAAGCAAATAGAACAAGTAAACACGAGAGCTAACTAGAAAGATCTATTAAATACCATATTATGGTAACAACCTCACGAGTAGCCCCCGGATCTCACATATCAAATGGACCTTACTCTTGTTAAACCCGATTACGCTTCTAGATGGTCGACCTAACCAATATAATCTCAAAGATAAATATTGGTAATAGCTATTAGAATATTAAGGAGAAAGAGTAGGCATAGTATATAACATAGTGTCTTGATACGATCTAAGATACAAATCAAGGAGTAGTTTCCTCTTTAAGAGGGATGAGAGGAGATAAACTCACAAGTCAACTCAAATTCATGTCTATCCCTAGATCTGACCCAAGGGGTAGCTTATATAGTAAGTGGGACGAATGAGTGGGTGGGATTAGCTAGGTAGAAGGCCAAAGGACACTTTTCTGCTCACAGGCAGGGGACAGACAGTCCGGCAGTTGAGGGGTTGGACAATCCGGCGCTCCACTTTGTGCCGGCTCGTCTGGAGGTCTTGCGTGGCGATGGAGAGCTTCAGGGGGCGGATAGTCCAGCTGTTGCAGGGCCTTCCATGTGTCAGACAGTCCGTCCTAAGGCAACCACTAGTAGAAAAAGGGCCTTTGCTCCTAGGCTGTAGTCCCCGATGGGTTTTGGACCGGGACTAGAGGGGTGACTAGTCTCGGTTCAACGACTAGGAGGCCGCATTGGAATACTCCCGGGTCGAACGGGACCTCTAGTCCCGGTTCGTAATACGGACTGGGACTAGAGGGGTGGTGGCAACCGTTCGCCTGGCGCGAGCCCTTTTAGTCCCGGTTCGTAATACGGACCTGGACTAAAGGGGCCAAACCGTTCGCCTTCCGTGCTTTGGAAGTTGTTCTGAGCGATCAAAACACGGGAAACGCTACAAAGACGCTATTTCTCTGTTCCATCGTCGTCTCCCTCGCACTCTCTCCTCTCTTCTTCCGCATCCTCCACCATGAATCTAGTCACTCGGTACGGGAAGGTTCCCGCACATGGCAAGACCGTTCTTGATGTCGTCTACACGAACGATAACGCCAAGGTGGAGGATTTTCTTTCCAATTTCGAGGAATGGCATGAAGAGGCGGAATACAAGTTCATGGGCCTTTATCTCGAGTACATGGCCAATTGTCGAGATGTTTCCGTCATCCAACTTTGTTACAAGAAACATGTCATGGTCTTCCAGTGGGCAAGGTAATATGAAACTTGTAGTGAAAGAATTTAGGGGCTTCTTTTGATTCATAGGATAGGAAAATTGCATAGGATAGCAACATGTACGTTTGAATCCTATGGGAAGAGAAATTCCTCGTCTTTGATTCATAGGAGAACATGTCATAGTTAATTTAGTGGCTTCTTTTGATTCATAGGATAGGAAAGTTTCATAGGATAGCAACATGTCCATACAAGCACTGCCCATTACTCATGAAGTTCTATTTGTTCCATTTGTTGTTGTAGTGAAAGAATATACTTGTTGCAACAGTATTTAACATTTGTTCCATTTGTTATTGCAGTAGTGACAAGCAATGTCCAATACTCATGGAGTTCCTTCGCAGCGGCATACATTTTGCTAGCTTTGATATAACGAATGATAAGATCAAGATGAGTCCTACATGGGGTATTGAGATACCAGCTGCCTGCCACATTGATCTCCAGGGCATGTTCAGGCTTGAGCATCACAAGACTTCAATGGCTAATATGGCAGCCACAGTGGTCGACAAGGAGTACGCTGATAGGAAGATAAAATCCCCCAAGGTTCAGCACAAATTCTTGGAGACCCCACTTGACGCTATCAATATTGAGTATGCAGCAATAGATGCGTGCCTTGCATACGAGTTGTACTGCAGGATTGGAATATTCAACTATGGGCATCGTCACCTAGTACCACCTCCTGCTTGGCGGAATTCTGATCCGGAGGACGAGTAGTGTTTGCAATGGCGAACACTTCTATCTATATTATTATGTACTTCTTGGGGGTCTCTCCTGATCCAAACGAGTAGTGTTTGCAATGGCGAACACTTTTATCTCTATTATTATGTAGTGCTTGGGGGTCTCCTGATCAGGACAAGTAGTGTTTACAGTTTCATATGGGTATCTTCAATTATGCAGTACTTTCTGTAATGGATACGCGAACTATTATTTCTATTAATTATGTTCCTGTTTAAGTATGATGTGAGAAAGCTTTCTGAAGCATTGTGATGTATGTGCTGAATTTTTAGTATCTATTATGGGTTTTCTTGCTTTTAGCAAGCATTGTGATGCTACCTTTCTCATATTATGTTACGTTTGTGTTATTGGCATAATGTCGCACCCGGACTTCTAAAGGATACTCGCCGTTCCGTTGAACAGTAGTAGATTGGATTACGGGGCTTACCGGCACCCGCGTCCTCTTACGAGTAGGCCAACACACGTATGTGTGACAACCAACCCCTATCTGTTCAGCGTCGACGTAAACTATCCCATAGAAATCAGGATACTTCCATTGACGTACTTCAAAACATACACACATGGTACGTCAACGGCATTGGAACAAGTGATATCACAACAGATCTCTACGACAGAAAAGATTGAAATAAGTTGCAAATAGCTCTCACTAGAGCAGAGATAGAAAATACAATCATCCAGAGGACACATGTCCCAACAATTCATCATTACATCACAGCGGAAGCATTCAACATGTCTGAGTACATACAAGAACCAAATAGGCCTAAGAGGCCGGAAACGAAAAGACGGAGCCCATCCACGAAGTCTCGGTTCCTGCCCGGGTCCACTATCTACTCGTCAGCAGTCTCATCATACTCCACGTAGTAGCCACCATGTAGATCCTCGGAAACGTAGGTCTGCGGAAACCACAGCCCCAAAGGGGTCAGTACATAAACGTACTGGCAAGCAAGACTCACAGTTCACCAAAGTGTAGCCCGTCAACACCAAGCACATATGCTTTGGGTTCAACGGAAGAAAGGGGATATAAAAGATGCTGCAACTGGCTGCGCTAACCAACTACAGAAACACTACAACCTCCGGCTAACAGAAAAGAGATAAGATCGCGTATCGTAACCAACCTACCAACTAACTCCAAACAAACCCATCCTGGATCTCGCCCCTTATCCAAAGAAGCAATCCGAGGATAACTCACACAGTTGAATTAATGATGGTTCAGATTATTGTGTCAATAAGCCTATTACTAGTCAAGTTGTTAATCCTTGGGTGTAAGGTTGTTAATCATTAGGTTTAAGTTGTCCTGAGTACTTGTTAGCCAGTACTTTCACCAAGTAGTCCATAACCGCGGAAAACACGGTTTCTCGAGAAGATTTATCCCTGCAGGGGTGCACCAATTCGGCCGTACAGGTAAGAATAACCCGCCAGACGGGGGATCAACCCACCAAGCGAGGTACTCAACACAACTCAACTCTTCTTCGCATCAAGCCCAAAGCACCTTGGGCGCACGGCTAATCGAGCCCCGACGAAAGGGGACCCTCATAGCACTCTAAGAACGTGTCCCCCTATATGCCGACTACAAAAGTTCCACCCTGGCCTGGGCTCGCAAAAACATGCATGCGGCAAATGGAAAAAACGAACTAAATGAGGCGATTTGGACGAGATGCGAATCGAATCAAATTGAGGGGGGCGCCCATATTCGCTTCCCACATGCGGTTAGTGCGCTCATCATGGATCAGTAGACAAGACCCTTTTCCTATTAGGGTCGACACTAGCAGGCCTCAAAACCACACAGGGCCTCCTGCCGGTGCCTTATCATCAAATTATTATTAACAATAACATTAGCATGATTCATTGTTTAACATCGAGCCCCCAGAACATAATGAAATAGTAACAGAAAGTAACGGGTAACAGACTCGAGCAAAACAACCCTAAGCATGCTATTAAGACACGGGCACAAGCAATGGTTATAGGTGTGGAGGTGAGGCAATATCAGGGTTAAAGGATAGATGTGATAGGTTCGTAACAGAACAGCTATTCCTAGGGCTAGCAGAATAGACAACGGAAAGTATCGGTAACCAATGTTGAAAGGAACACAGTGGTTCATGTGAGTGATAACTTGCCTGCAAACCCAGTAGCCTGGTACTGAGCTAACTCCTTAGAAGGGGTGTCGTAAGTATCGTCGGTCTCAACGTCGTCGTGTATCCAAGAAGAAGCAAACAAACAACGCAGAGAGCAAACAATCAATAACATGGCATAATGCACAAACATGGGATGATGCATGACCATTTAATTGATGCATCAGAAATAAACTAGTTGACAAGATAACATGTTTAAATGGACCCATATGCAATTGGATTGCATATAGAAAGCCCATGAATTATGGTTGAATTAATTGTTCTACAACTAATCATCATGTGTAAGTGAATTAGCATGATTCATGGATGAAGAAAACAACAAAATAACAACAATAGAACCAAATGGAAATAAGGTTTACCAAGTTTAGAAATTCATTTATTAAGTTTTGGAATTTTGGTTTCTTAAAGGTGCCACACAAGCATTTGTTGTTTTCACCAAGTTAAATTGTTCAAAATAGATAACAAAGTTCATATTTGAAAAGAACACAATATTTTAGGTGGATTACATGTTTCACTTGTTGAAAAAGGATTTCAAATAAATTATTTAAGAATTAAACAAGTTTGAACAAGTTTTAATTGAATTTAATCCAAACATGAACTTATTTGAAGTTTTATTTGTTCAAAGCATTGAAGCAAATTCATATTTGAAAAGTTCATACTTTTATGGTTGGAAAACATATTTTATATGTCCCAAAAGAAATTAATTTGACCAAGTTATGAATTTAACAATGTTAAATGAATTAAACAAGATTTAAATTATTTAACCAAGTTTAATTATTCAAAACATGAAACAAATTTTATATTTTAAAAGGTGGTTTAATTTTGCATGGAAAACATATTTCATTTGTTGAAATTGGATTTAAAATGAGCAAGTTATTATTTTGGCAATTTTAAATGCAATAATTAAGAAACAGTTGTTTTCAACAATTTAAAATATTCAAAATAGCAAACAAAATTTATATTTGGAAAGTAAATGAAAAGGTGATTGGAAAACATATTTAGTTTGTGGAATTTGGAATTTTTATGACCAAGTTATGAATTTTGCAAAATTAAGTGAATTAAACAAGTTTTTAAATATTTCACCAATTTAAAATATTCAAAACAGTAAACAAATTTTATATTTGGATAGAGCATTTAATTTGGGACAGAAAACATATTAAAAATTTTGAATTTGGAGTTGGGACGAATTACTTATGCATTTTACAAGATTTGGTGCAAATCTGCCATTTTTATCACCTCTAGGGAATTGGAAAATATTTTACAGGGGCTAGAATTAATTACCAGGGGCCTATGTGTGATTCTAAGATGTTGCTGTGACCAAATCAATGGAAAATAAAAAGATTTGGTTAATTGAGGGAGGGGGGACTCGAACCCCCCACCTCCTGCTGTGAGATTGGGGACAGAACCAGTGGGTTGTGCTGTTGTTTGTGGATAGAAGGGGAACTCGGGGGGTATGAGGTGGGGTTTGAGGTGTTAACTGAATTTTATTTAGTTCGCAGTTAACTGAAACTACCAGGGAGAGATCGTTCTCCGTCGAGGGCCGCTGCCGCTCGCTGTGCCCGAGGGGGCGCCGTCCGTGGAGGCGCTGTGGGGGGGTGCGGTGCAAGAGGGAGGAGGAGGGAGGCGAGAGGAGGAAGGGGGCTCACCTTGAGGACTCCCGAGTGGACAGCGACCAGGAGGCGGTCGGGTGCAGGTCGGGGCAGCAGGGAGGCCGGCGGCGAGAGGAGCATGGCGGCGGCGGCTCGAGGCTCCTCGGCCCAAGCCGAGGGGGTGGAGAGGGAGCCCGTGCCACGGCGTTTCCATTCCCGCCCGCAGCTTGGCCGGAGGGCGACGCCAACACCGGCGATCGCCGGGGCAAAAGGAGGTAATTTTCGGATGGATCTGGGTTCAGACAAAACAGAGAGCAGAGAGGGAAGGGAGGAAGAAGGAAGAAGATATGGAGGCGGGGGAGAAAGAGGAGGAGGGAGAAGAAAAAATGGAGGAAACCCTAGGGCACCGGGATGGGTTCTTAAGGAGGGGGGAGAGGAGGTGATCACCGTTGCCTGTTTCTCTGAACCATGTGGGGGTGCTGGATGGTGATCGTACAAGGAGGAAGACGACAGGGGGGAAAAGGTACCGGGCCAAAAGAGGAGGTTTGGGTGGTGATGGGCTGAGGAGAAAAATTGGGCCTGCTGTGTGTGCTCCTCTCTCTTTTTATTATTTGTTCCATTTTTTTTTTGCTGAAATGAATTAGGGAGAGGATGAGGGTTTGGAGTTAGGGGAAATTTTAGGAAAATATTTTTGTTAGTGTTCAAAACAGAAATGTAGCATTGACCCAAAACTTTGAATTATTAGCTTGACTTTTAAATTGGTAGTTGAATTTCAAATATTAGTTTGATTTGGAGTTTTTGGGAATAAACAAATTCTATTTGATAAGCTCAAGCAATTATGAAAATATTGTTGAATTTAATTGTTTGCAAATAAATTGATGTTTAAACCACAATTTGAAACATGTCAATTATGAATTGATTTTAAATTTAAATTGCCATTAGGGTGTTGATAGAAAGGAATGTTATTCACAAGCAATTTACATCAACTTCAAACTATTGAAAACAATATTTGAATAGGGTGATCAAATGATTTTAATTGGACACAAATGAGCACAAATGTTTTGGTTATTCATAATTTAAAAAGTGGGTATTGTTTGCAGTTGAATTTGAAATAACATTTGGATTAAGTTTGTATTAATTAAATTATTAAAAGCCATAATTTTAATGGTGTGAACCTTATGGTTTAATTGGAAACAAATGATTGATTTGTTTTGCAATTTTCATAACTTTCAACATGGTTGTTGTTTGGAAGAAAATCATAATTGAATTTGAAAAAGGGTTTGATATTAAATAAATTTTTGATAGAAACAAAACAATAGTTTTGGGATCACACTTTAATGGAAACAATCAATTGTTTTATTTTGAAATATCATTTTGGAAATTGTAACATCACAAGGATGAAACAAAAGGTTTGAATTTTGGTTTGAAATTCAAATAGAAAACAAAGGAAAACAAGGGAAAACAGTTGGAAAACAAATGAAAACAGAGGAAAACAAAAGGAAAACAAGCAAAACAATTGCAATCAACATGATGCCATGATGCAAAACATAAAATAACAGAGAGCAAACATTCTAATGGCTATTTTTCATACTTGGGATGTTACAAAACGCCCCCCCTTGAAGGAATCGCGCCCCGAGATTCCTACTGAGAAAAGAAAAGGTCCGGATACTTCTTGCGAAGATCCTCTTGAGCTGTGACACGTGAAACACATCGTGCACCTTGGATAGTCGTCAGGGAATTTGGAAACCACCGGAACATTTTCAAGTAAAGGGAGAGGTTTTGTATCGAGGGTGTATAGATGGATAGAATTTGATTCATTTGGAGAATAGACTATCTGGAATGTGGTGCTTCAGGAATGCTTCCTCGAAACAACCCCAGGTGATAGGAATGCCAGCTCTCATAGCCTGGAATCAACAACAACAACAACAACAACAACCTTTCTGGCTAGATAGACTTGATATTTGGGAAGTTTTGATTAGTAGCCGGTAGAAGAACTGAAATGGAAAGCAACAACAAGATTTCAACGGACGAAAAGGATGTTGAGAAGAACAGGATAACGAAGCAACAACGGGAAAACGAGACCAAACACTCCTGAGGTACTACGGAAAACCCATCCGGGCTTCTAAAGGATCAATATCTACTGCTTAAGGAATAGAGGATCTGCTTCCGGGGCTTACACGCCTCCGTTCTCAATCGTGAGTAGGCAACATGATAAATCATGTCACAACCACCTCCATTCCTATGGTCTAGTAGATATAACCATCCTAGAGAAACCAGAATTCGTGAAAACCTAACTTGAAAGTTTAGATGAGAAGAGAAAACAACGTTGCACTTCCTTACCAGAAAAGGGAGGGTGGGTGGGGAAAGAAGAAAAAGAACAGAATTCCTACTCTCACGTTTCATTTTTCCTATATAGCTACAAAATAGTTTCTAGACTCAACTGCGACCAGTAAAAAGGGATCCTACAGGCAGACAGGCTCTGATACCATTTGTCGCACCCGGACTTCTAAAGGATACTCGCCGTTCCGTTGAACAGTAGTAGATTGGATTACGGGGCTTACCGGCACCCGCGTCCTCTTACGAGTAGGCCAACACACGTATGTGTGACAACCAACCCCTATCTGTTCAGCGTCGACGTAAACTATCCCATAGAAATCAGGATACTTCCATTGACGTACTTCAAAACATACACACATGGTACGTCAACGGCATTGGAACAAGTGATATCACAACAGATCTCTACGACACAAAAGATTGAAATAAGTTGAAAATAGCTCTCACTAGAGCAGAGATAGCAAATACAATCATCCAGAGGACACATGTCCCAACAATTCATCATTACATCACAGCGGAAGCATTCAACATGTCTGAGTACAGACAAGAACCAAATAGGCCTAAGAGGCCGGAAACGAAAAGACGGAGCCCATCCACGAAGTCTCGGATCCTGCCCGGGTCCGCTATCTACTCGTCAGCAGTCTCGTCAAACTCCACGTAGTAGCCACCATGTAGATCCTCGGAAACGTAGGTCTGCGGAAACCACAGCCCCAAAGGGGTCAGTACATAAACGTACTGGCAAGCAAGACTCACAGTTCACCAAAGTGTAGCCCGTCAACACCAAGCACAGATGCTTTGGGTTCAACGGAAGAAAGGGGATATAAAAGATGCTGCAACTGGCTGCGCTAACCAACTACAGAAACACTACAACCTCCGGCTAACAGAAAAGAGATAAGATCGCGTATCGTAACCAACCTACCAAATAACTCCAAACAAACCCATCCTGGATCTCGCCCCTTATCCAAAGAAGCAATCCGAGGATAACTCACACAGTTGAATTAATGATGGTTCAGATTATTGTGTCAATAAGCCTATTACTAGTCAAGTTGTTAATCCTTGGGTGTAAGGTTGTTAATCATTAGGTTTAAGTTGTCCTGAGTACTTGTTAGCCAGTATTTTCACCAAGTAGTCCATAACCGCGGAAAACACGGCTTCTCGAGAAGATTTATCCCTGCAGGGGTGGACCAATTTGGCCGTACACGTAAGAATAACCCGCCAGACGGGGGATCAACCCACCAAGCGAGGTACTCAACACAACTCAACTCTTCTTCGCATCAAGCCCAAAGCACCTTGGGCGCACGGCTAATCGAGCCCCGAAGAAAGGGGACCCTCATAGCACTCTAAGAACGTGTCCCCCTATATGCCGACTACAAAAGTTCCACCCTGGCCTAGGCTCGCGAAAACATGCATGCGGCAAATGGAAAACACGAACTAAATGAGGCGATTTGGACGAGATGCGAATCGAATCAAATTGAGGGGGGCGCCCATACTCGCTTCCCACATGCGGTTAGTGCGCTCATCATGGATCAGTAGACAAGACCCTTTTCCTATTAGGGTCGACACTAGCAGGCCTCAAAACCACATAGGGCGTCCTGCCGGTGCCTTATCATCAAATTATTATTAACAATAACATTAGCATGATTCATTGTTTAACATCGAGCCCCCAGAACATAATGAAATAGTAACAGAAAGTAACGGGTAACAGACTCGAGCAAAACAACCCTAAGCATGCTATTAAGACACGGGCACAAGCAATGGTTATAGGTGTGGAGGTGAGGCAATATCAGGGTTAAAGGATACATGTGATAGGTTCGTAACAGAACAGCTATTCCTAGGGCTAGCAGAATAGACAACGGAAAGTATCGGTAACCAATGTTGAAAGGAACACAGTGGTTCATGTGAGTGATAACTTGCCTGCAAACCCAGTAGCCTGGTACTGAGCTAACTCCTTAGAAGGGGTGTCGTAAGTATCGTCGGTCTCAACGTCGTCGTGTATCCGAGAAGAAGCAAACAAACAACGCAGAGAGCAAACAATCAATAACATGGCATAATGCTCAAACATGGGATGATGCATGACCATTTAATTGATGCATCAGAAATAAACTAGTTGACAAGATAACATGTTTAAATGGACCCATATGCAATTGGATTGCATATAGAAAGCCCATGAATTATGGTTGAATTAATTGTTCTACAACTAATCATCATGTGTAAGTGAATTAGCATGATGCATGGATGAAGAAAACAACAAAATAACAACAATAGAACCAAATGGAAATAAGGTTTACCAAGTTTAGAAATTCATTTATTAAGTTTTGGAATTTTGGTTTCTTAAAGGTGCCACACAAGCATTTGTTGTTTTCACCAAGTTAAATTGTTCAAAATAGATAACAAAGTTCATATTTGAAAAGAACACAATATTTTAGGTGGATTACATGTTTCACTTGTTGGAAAAGGATTTCAAATAAATTATTTAGGAATTAAACAAGTTTGAACAAGTTTTAATTGAATTTAATCCAAACATGAACTTATTTGAAGTTTTATTTGTTCAAAGCATTGAATCAAATTCATATTTGAAAAGTTCATACTTTTATGGTTGGAAAACATATTTTATATGTCCCAAAAGAAATTAATTTGACCAAGTTATGAATTTAACAATGTTAAATGAATTAAACAAGATTTAAATTATTTAACCAAGTTTAATTATTCAAAACATGAAACAAATTTTATATTTGAAAAGGTGGTTTAATTTTGCATGGAAAACATATTTCATTTGTTGAAATTGGATTTAAAATGAGCAAGTTATTATTTTGGCAATTTTAAATGCAATAATTAAGAAACAGTTGTTTTCAACAATTTAAAATATTCAAAATAGCAAACAAAATTTATATTTGTAAAGTACATGAAAAGTTGATTGGAAAACATATTTAGTTTGTGGAATTTGGAATTTTTATGACCAAGTTATGAATTTTGCAAAATTAAGTGAATTAAACAAGTTTTTAAATATTTCACCAATTTAAAATATTCAAAACAGTAAACAAATTTTATATTTGGATAGAGCATTTAATTTGGGACAGAAAACATATTAAAAATGTTGAATTTCGAGTTGGGACGAATAACTTATGCATTTTACAAGATTTGGTGCAAATCTGCCATTTTTATCACCTCTAGGGACTTGGAAAATATTTTACAGGGGCTAGAATTAATTACCAGGGGCCTATGTGTGATTCTGAGATGTTGCTGTGACCAAATCAATGGAAAATAAAAAGATTTGGTTAATTGAGGGAGGGGGGACTCGAACCCCCACCTCCTGCTGTGAGATTGGGGACAGAACCAGTGGGCTGTGCTGCTGTTTGTGGATAGAAGGGGAACTCGGGGGGTATGAGGTGGGGTTTGAGGTGTTAACTGAATTTTATTCAGTTCGCAGTTAACTGAAACTGCCAGGGAGAGATCGTTCTCCGGCGAGGGCCGCTGCCGCTCGCTGTGCCCGCGGGGGCGCCGTCCGTGGAGGCGCTGTGGGGGGGTGCGGTGCAAGAGGGAGGAGGAGGGAGGCGAGAGGAGGAAGCGGGCTCACCTTGAGGACTCCCGAGTGGACAGCGACCAGGAGGCGGTCGGGTGCAGGTCGGGGCAGCAGGGAGGCCGGCGGTGAGAGGAGCATGGCGGCGGCGGCTCGAGGCTCCTCGGCCCAAGCCGAGGGGGTGGAGAGGGAGCCCGTGCCACGGCGTTTCCATTCCCGCCCGCAGCTTGGCCGGAGGGCGACGCCAACGCCGGCGATCGCCGGGGCAAAAGGAGGTAATTTTCGGATGGAGCTGGGTTCAGACAAAACAGAGAGCAGAGAGGGAAGGGAGGAAGAAGGAAGAAGAGATGGAGGCGGGGGAGAAAGAGGAGGAGGGAGAAGAAAAGATGGAGGAAACCCTAGGGCACCGGGATGGGTTCTTAAGGAGGGGGAGAGGAGGTGATCACCGTTGCCTGTTTCTCTGAACCACGTGGGGGTGCTGGATGGTGATCGTACAAGGAGGAAGACGACAGGGGGGAAAAGGTACCGGGCCAAAAGAGGAGGTTTGGGTGGTGATGGGCTGAGGAGAAAAATTGGGCCTGCTGTGTGTGCTCCTCTCTCTTTTTATTATTTGTTCCATTTTTTTTTTGCTGAAATGAATTAGGGAGAGGATGAGGGTTTGGAGTTAGGGGAAATTTTAGGAAAATATTTTTGTTAGTGTTCAAAACAGAAATGTAGCATTGACCCAAAACTTTGAATTATTAGCTTGACTTTTAAATTGGTAGTGGAATTTCAAATATTAGTTTGATTTGGAGTTTTTGGGAATAAACAAATTCTATTTGATAAGCTCAAGCAATTATGAAAATATTGTTGAATTTAATTGTTTGCAAATAAATTGATGTTTAAACCACAATTTGAAACATGTCAATTATGAATTGATTTGAAATTTAAATTGCCATTAGGGTGTTGATAGAAAGGAATGTTATTCACAAGCAATTTACATCAACTTCAAACTATTGAAAACAATATTTGAATAGGGTGATCAAATGATTTTAATTGGACACAAATGAGCACAAATTTTTTGGTTATTCATAATTAAAAAAGTGGGTATTGTTTGCAGTTGAATTTGAAATAACATTTGGATTAAGTTTGTATTGATTAAATTATTAAAAGCCATAATTTTAATGGTGTGAACCTTATGGTTTAATTGGAAACAAATGATTGATTTGTTTTGCAATTTTCATAACTTTCAACATGGTTGTTGTTTGGAAGAAAATCATAATTGAATTTGAAAAAGGGTTTGATATTAAATAAATTTTTGATAGAAACAAAACAATAGTTTTGGGATCACACTTTAATGGAAACAATCAATTGTTTTATTTTGAAATATCATTTTGGAAATTGTAACATCACAAGGATGAAACAAAAGGTTTGAATTTTGGTTTGAAATTCAAATAGAAAACAAAGGAAAACAAGGGAAAACAGTTGGAAAACAAATGAAAACAGAGGAAAACAAGCAAAACAATTGCAATCAACATGATGCCATGATGCAAAACATAAAATAACAGAGAGCAAACATTCTAATGGCTATTTTTCATACTTGGGATGTTACACATAATTGCTTGTTTATCATGTTATTATGGCAAGCTTGTGTTATTGTATGTGTATTTAAACTCACATGTGGGAAACAAGTGAAAACATGATGAAGCATGATGAAAATAGTTGAAAATAAAGTGCAAACAAATGAAAACATGGATAAATCATTGAAAAACGCGAGGGAAACAAAAAATACAAAGCATGCATGAATAGTGTCACCAGTGTCACAAAAATACAAAAGCACAATTCTATAAATAATTTTTGAGCTCATTTAAAATTTATTTAGAATTATAATACCCATTGGAGTAATTTAACACATAGTAAATTCTATAAACTATTTTAATATGTTTTCTTTAGCAAAATTACTCCAAATGGAAACCTTTGACCATAGAGACAAGAGCCCAACTGATTTACATGCTTTTAATTAGTTCATAAACATGTGAAATTGAATTTCGAATCACCAGTTATGAATTAAGTAATAGTGCCTTAATAATTAAATATAATAAATGCCCTTTTGTCCAAAATCAATTTGTGAACATTTTATAATCAGAGATCGACTCTTTGGGTAATTAAGTTAACATGGTTTGATCATTTGTTGCTCAAGTTTGGCATGTTTCCTCGTGAAACCCTAGTTTCGACACTTTGCCTACGGTGACCCTATAATTACCCCCACTTAGTAAAATCCCATACATGATGGAAAATATGATATAGAAGTCCTATTTTAATTTCTCTCATTTTTCTAATCGATTAAGACATATTATTTGTCAATTTTCGATTTACGGGTTTGTAGATATGAATTATTCCATATTAAATGGAAAAAGGCAAACAATTTAATTATTATTTAAATTCAAGATTATTTGAATTCAAGATTATTATTACTATTTATTTTTGTTTAACTAAATAATTGTTTGGATTCACAAAATAAAGACGTGTAACATCATAGTTCAAGGGTTAACATGATTGATAACATACTATTGTGAGTAAAACAATATTTGTTTCTTGGAATCGGAGAGAGAAGGAACTAAGAAGTTAAGCGTGCTAAGAGTGGAGCAGTCTGAGGATGGATGACCGACCGGGAATTGTCACGAGATTGATTAGATTTAAAAATAACCGAGACTAAAAAAAATGCTTAGAGTTAAAAAATAATTAAGACTAAAGGAGAATGATTAGAGTTAAAAATAATTGAGACTAAAGAAAAGCCTAAACCTCAAATCCTAAAATGGGAAACATAAACCCTAAACCCCAAAATGAAAATAAAAGTCACACAATCTTTAGTCCCGGTTTGTAACACCAGACGGGACTAAATGTTCTCCAGCCCGCAGCGCTGGACGCGGCCACGTGGAGGGACTTTAGTACCGATTCGTGGCAAATCGGGACTAAAGGTTGGAGGGCCTCTAGTCCCGGATGGAAATCTAGGACTAAAGTCAGTTCCAACCCGGGACTAGAGGCCCATTCTCTACTAGTGAACCGAATGTGGACAGTGTTCAGACTTTTCCGGCGGTTGTTCGGTGCACACGCGTGCATCCCAAGCGCCGGACAGTCAGAGGTCCCCGCAACTGTCAGTCCGGTGGCCCCGGTGTCTGCTCCCTCTTCTTCTTGTTGTTGACCAATCTTTTGAGCATTGTTGTGCGTCTTGGGCATCGGCTTGAACAGGCTTGGCACGGTCTCGAGGGCCATCATGGGGTGAGGCAAAGCATGTCAGAATGAGGTAGCGATATGTTTACGAAATGGTCAAAATCATGCAAGAGAGGAGCGACCTCACCTTATCTCGAAGTACTTGAGCTTTTGTCTCTAAACCAATTGAAATACTTGGTGATGTTGGGGTAAAAGGTTACACTGCATCGTCGCGTTGAATACTGAAATGTGGTAAATTTGTTCATGTTGACCGGTTGCCCTCTTCCTGAGATAACAGCAAAGTTCGCAAGCCCTCTTCTTATAGGCAAGGATGATTTGAAGGAGGAGGAGAAAGGACAATTCCGGTCATCTTTTGCAACGGTCCTTTTTTTTTTCTCGTGGTAAACGAGGTACCCGTACAACGTGCTCCACAATGGCCAGAGCGGAAACAGCATGTGGTAGTGAGTTAAAAAAAACAAAGCATGTGGTAGGCCCATGTGGGCCGAGGAAAGTTACAGGTTTTATTTCTGTTCACTGTCTTGTACTCCCTCCGTTCAACAATAGATGACTTGCATTTGTCTATATATTGATGTATCTAAAACTAAAACATGTCTAGATACATCCATATATATAAAAAGGGAAGTCATCTATTGTTGAACGGAGGGAGTATGAGCAGAGAAAGATTACAGGTTTGACATCCTTTGCCTTCGGAAAAACTGACACACAGCCGAGCTACGTCTAAGCAGTACTAAGCACTAGTGCCCTACAGAAGAGCCTTTTATACTACACACAGGCGCTTCCTGTTCCTAGCATTAAGAAACTTCATGATCTTAGTGCTTTTCATAATAATATATCACACATCACCAAAAAAAAATATCAAGATCTCACGTCCTATTACTTATTGCCTTCTCTGCATGCATCATGACACCCGCCCCCTAAACAACGACGACCTGTGAGTGTTAGTCGGACCCATGCCCCTAATTAAGCTGCAGCTCAGCCTCGAGCTGTCAAAAGCAGCCTTGCAAGGCTGTGGATCACAACCTCGCCCCGGTGCTGGAGAGAAGCAGCCCGCACGGCTGGGACGGGCCACTGAACTGCAGCATGTCGAAAGGGTCCCTGGCGTCGAAGCCGCTCGTGATCCAGGGCTCGCTATGGTGGTGATGGTGGTGGCTGCTGGTGCCCAGAACATCCTCCAGGGTCTCGTTCAGTGGCAGTGGGCTCAGCAGGCCATGATACCGCGGGGTTGGCTCGCCTGGCAGGTCAAGCAGAAAAGCAAAGCGTAAGATAATGGTGGGTTCTATGACCCTAATTCGGTCCCAGGATGTAACCAACAAACACCTGATGGATAAGCAATGAACACCTTGAGGGATCTGCGTGCTCGCTGGACCAGGCATCGGCGGGGCCTGCGCTGTCGGCGACTGCTCCGCGGGCTGGGACTGCAGCTTGAATTCCACGATGCGGTTCGGGAACTTGTAAGCGTCCTGCTGCAACTTCACTACCAGTTCCTGTAAAAACGATGATGTTATGTTTATGATCGACACGTCGTTCTTGAGACAAACATATAGTTCTGTCCAAAGTGAACTGTTTGCCACGCACTGTCTGACTGTTTTTCAGGGATTCTAGTTACCTTTTGCGTTGCGGTGAGAGCATTCAAGGAGAAGCAGTGACTCCCGACCACGACCCCAATGATCTCATGGATGCAGTTGAACAGCAGGACGATTCCGTGCCCGCTGCAGTAGGAGTAGAGCTTGTCGTCCAGCACGCACTCCCGGGCGTGATCCACGGTCGATTCCCACATTTTGTTCGACATCCCGCTGCCCAGTAACTGAAAATGGCATGCTACACATGATGAGAACATGTAAAACCATACTAGAGGCAAACTCTGTAAAACAAGGCAGGCTAGGCATCTTACGCCGCGCAGTCCATACTGGTCCATCACCAAGTTCCTCAGGAAGTCTTGGACCGTGTGGATTCCAAAGTCAGCGAGCTTCTTGTGGAAAACGCCGTCCTTCCCAATCTTCTCCAAACGCCACACATCGTCAGCTAATGCAGGAGGATGGTGTTTCTTGTAAACTGCAACATCAAAGTTTAACCAGTTAGAGGCTTAGAGCATGCATGGCAGGAGGACGATGTCAGTGTGAAATGTGAATTATTAAAAAATAAAAATGGCTTAATTACCTTCACCGCGGTGATCCTTCACCAGGAAAGGATTGCTCACAGCTTCCTGCACTCGCTCCTCGATGGAGCTTGCCCGAGACATCCTCGCGCCCAGCCTGAACTTCCTGCTCCTTATCCAGCTGGAGTTGTCCGTGAAGGAAATATCCCGGACAGAAGCAACACCTTTCTCCAGCACAATGATCACCTCGCCGGACAGCAATGGCCGCTTGCCTTCTCTCTCGAAGACGATGCTTTCGCTGAACTCCTTCTCAGTGTGTTCAAGGCGCTCGTCGGCGTTGAAATCGCCATCGAGAACGAGGAGCTCGACCTTCATGGAGGACAAGGGGCCGGAGGTGATGGCCTGGTTGCTGGCGGCGTCAGTGAGAACAATTCGAAGTGGCTGCTTGTTCTCTGCCTCCACCCTGTTGCCTGTGAAAAGCGTCTGAGGCAGGCTGCCCTGGAACTGCAGCTTGTATCTTTTACTCCTCGTCTTTAGTTGCAGGGGGAGCCTGAAGAAAACAGAGCAGAAATTAAGCCATGACGCATGACATGCCAACCATATATACTTCTAAGTGCACACTTTTGGTACTTTGAGTTTGCAGTAAAAAAGGTCTAAACGCACTGACCACTAGCTGCATGCATTCAGTAACAGTCATAAGCCAGTAGTATTTCAGACGGAGTGTTACGACATTGACATTGTAAGTTCTGGCAGTGTTTTAGTACAGTATACAGACAACAGTGAGAAAAATGAAGAGAGCTACTCCGTAGTAGTATATGTCTAACCTGTTCGCGGAATCAATGTGGCGGATAAGAACATTGTGCACCTCTTCCTGCACCTGAATTCGTAAGAGAGTCAGCACATCATTAATTCGATTTGTTTCCGGTTCTGCAGCCTAAACATGTTCCTGGCTAGCTAGTTGCTTGAACAACAACAAAAAGGAAGTGCTTACCACTCTGCGCAGAAACGGTTCGAGCTTGGGCAGATGCTTCTGCATGTACTGCGCGCCAATGGCCTCCTGCATGGAGCTACTACTGCACGGGGCAAAACGTAGCAAGCATCGTCAGAAACTGAAAGTCTGAAACCATTCGGCCAAGAATAATGTACTCACTGGAGAAGCGTTCGGCGGCGCTTGGCGTCCGGGGAGGCGAGGTCCTCCTCGTCGCCGTCGACCACCACCTCCTCCTCCACCACGTCAAGAACCCGCTTCAAATCCATCCGGAAGACAATGCACACTCACTTGGCTAGCTTCACCTGAGGTGACCGGCGTAGGAGTAGGAGTAGGACTGTGAGCTGGCTGGGCAGGGCAGTGAGAGTGACCACGTACGTACGTGGCCTATAAATAGCGGCGGCAAGGAGGAGGAAGCAGCGCCGAAGCTTCTCTTGTGGAGGGTGGTGGCGGGTCGGTCTCGTCAAGGACACGCTCCTCTCGGCCGGCAAGGGCAAAAGACCGTAAAGCGGCGAGGCTCATCAGACCCCTAGAAATGCCAAGATTCGGCTCGGGCACACCCACCCACCCGGGGCTTTCGAGCTTTCCTCCCTCCCCGTCCTCCTCCTCTCTTTCAGTGCCGCTCGACAAAAAGGGCGGGGAATTTTGTCAGAAAGCGGCAAAGCTGTGCGTGCATGGAGATCATGGAGATGATGATGATGATGAAGCTGGAGAGATGGGCATAGCTAGCGCGCGCCCGGCGTATGGCATGCATCGGGAGGCGTGCCGGCGTACGTGGTGGTGGCCGGTGCATGGCTGGACGATACGCATGCATCGGCCGGAGAAGCTTCCGGGAAGCAGAGCAATGGTGCGGTGGCGATGGGAGTGGCGCGCGGGGCGTGTACGTATGTAGCTTAGGCTTTTGGCGATGGAAGATGGGTACAAAGGCGAGCTTTTCGCCGGGAAGGAGCTCTTGGGTGGCGCTCGGACGGACGGAGGGAGGGAGAAGAAAGCAGAGGGGAGAACAAAAAAAAAACAAAGCGAAGAAGGAATTTATTCTCCTCCGCACGCACTGCTTTGCTTTGCGTTGAGTTCGTGTGCCTGCGGAGATGCGATTTTCAATGAAATACGAGTAGCTTTTTTTCCCCATTTCCTTTCCTCGTTGTCTTCTTCGCCCAGTCCAATCTCTCCGATCTGTAAATCAAGGGAAAGGGCTTTTACCCATGGAGGAACGAATGATTGTTTCAGTTAAAGATTCGGATGGCCCGAAATCATTTGCATTTCTACGCAACCAGCCGTGGAGTAGGACGACTGGCTTAAAAATGGCATCATATCGGCCTGGTCTTATTTATTCATCTCATCTCCGGCTGTGCAGCAGATCGAGCAGATACGCAGCCAAGCATCTGCCTGCAGCAGGGCAGACAGAGAGAAGGGATTTTTCCATTCTCGCCGGAACGAATTCCCGAAAAGGAATCCTAGAAAGCGGGACATCAGGGTTCCTGCAGGCTGCAGCATAGAACGAGGTATGCAGATAGATGGCGCGCGGCAGAGGAGGGGGAGATCCTCTAATCGTGAGTCGGTCAGCTCTAGCGTCGCCTTTGCTGGCCCCTAGAAAAGCAGCTTACATCATGCCCTTTATTTCCACTGCTATATCTCCAAATCTCCCCGGAAAGCAGCCACCCCCCATCCATGTGAGGCCAAAGCCGGCTTTAGCATACGATGCTGATGCTCCCACCCACTTTGGGCGTGTGCGCGCGCGCCATGTCCCGAGCTACCTCTCACGTACCCATCTTATTATCGGTATCCGAGGCAGGATTATCTGGGAGCTTACAACTAAGGAGACAGCAGATGCTGCCCAGCTGATAGGTGATGGCTGATAGGATTATCTGGGAGTTATCTACAAATGGTTTCCTGGGATTTCCTAGCTTCAAGGCGCTCAGCCAGATGAAAACACAATTGGGCTTTTGCCAATACATGTCAAAATAAGCAACTTAATAAGATTCACCGCAGCAAGTTCGGAAGAAGAAGAATCACTACAAAACTCTGTGACAATCCCATACTTAGCAGGGTTCAAAATGAATACAAGTAGTACAAAGATCATAACTCCAAGCAAGTGTTAATGCTGATACCGGTAGTATTAGCAATGCTTTGCAAACTGCACTAAATCAAAATCAAACTCTGGTTAGGTTGCTAGTGACACTGGTAGAAGCACGCATTCCAGTCACCAAGAAGAGCTCAGGCTCGAATCGCAGAATAATGGCAGAAATGCTTTGCAAATTGCAGTCAACCAAACTCTGCATACGTTGCTGGTGACAGAAGCATCCAGCCCAACCATTAATAATCATCCAGAGCAGCAACAATAAGAGTTCAGCTTATGATTCGAAAAAACCTAAACAGTTCAGGCTATACAGAATGCAGGCCCGGTCCAGTATCCTCACATATACAAAGCTTACGTTACGTGGGCTCTTTCTAATCACAAAGACAACGAGCGATGCACTTGCAGTTTTCCTCCAGAGCAATCACACACGCTACGGCCCGTTTGCCCCATCGTTGGCTTGGCTAGAGACGCTACCACTACTGTATTCCTTGGCCAATGCGTACGGCTGCTGCTTCTGATTCTATCCTACGACAGGCAAGCGATGAGACGTGCGCAGGTAATGAGGGGAGGAAGGCAGGAGGGAGGCGTTACACGGCAGTAGGAGACGATAAGTTGTTGTTCGTGGTGGTGGCCGCTGCGGGCTAGTAGGACTCGGTGGCGGGCGCTGGGGAGTGGCGGAAGTGGCAGCGGTGGCCGTAGGGGCAGCCGGAGGCAGCGGCAAACATCTGGCAGGGGAGGGTCTTGTAGCGCGGGTGGCGGACGACGGGGCGCATCTCCTGCAGGCCGTGCGCGAACCGGCACCGGTCGGCGTAGGGGCAGCCGCCGCTCTCCCACTTGTTGCACAGCTCCGTCTTCTGCGTGCCCTGCCTGTATGCCTCCACCTCCACTTCCCCGTCCCCCTGCGCCTCATCCTCCCCTGCCACCTGCAATCACAGTTCCCCAATACAAAGATCTGTCAAACATACGGATATGAAATCACACTGAGACTTATCGAGTTTAATGCCCGGTTTGTCCCATTATGCAACATCAAGACCGGATCCAGTTCTGCCACTGATGAGTAGCAATATTTTGTCAACCTGACGATTCTGTGTGTAAAGTTTCTGAAACAAGCCAGTTCAATATTGTTTGAAGAAAAAATATGCAAGTTCAAAACTGTTTGTGTCTTGCAATTGAATCCCAAAGCAAGCGCATGAACACAACTTCTGTATGATTTCCCAAGTCAACTTAACGATTTCATAATCCCATTGCAGCATATATACATATATAGACTAAAAAAATCTCGAGTTGTACCTGACCACTCTCAAGCACAAAACTAGCTAATTCGACATTCCCCGTTGCAAGGATTGAGACGGTTATGAATTTGATCGAGTTTCCCTCAAACATACGGCAGATATGGAATCCCAGCGAAAATTTCTCGAGATGAATGCTTGGTTTGTCGAATTAGACAAAATCAAGACCCTATATGCACGACTCACAACTACGCACTACCAAAATATCATCAATTTGACGAGTTATGTGTGTGAAGTTTCGAATTAAGCCAGTTCAATATGTCTGAAGAAACAAACAGCAAGTGAGTTTTGTGTATGAAGTTTCGAATTAAGCCAGTTCAATATTTCTGAAGCAAAACCTCTATGCGTACGACACTATGTGTCCGATACCTGTACGACGTGCCATCTATCGCTCCGTTTTACTCTTGCCAAAAAAATGAATGGTCGATGGTGCACTGTCGTACGCAAATCGTACATAGAGTGTCGTACGCATAGCAGCTCTCTTTCTGAAGAAACAACAGCAAGTTCAGTACTGTTGCTTCTTGCCATTGATCCCAAAGCAAGCACATTATCAGAAGTTGTATGATTCCAAAGCAAGCACGTTATCGCATTATCGAAAAAAAACCACGTTATCGAATTGTAGCACAAATCTGAAAAATCGAGTTGTACCTGACGACTCTTAATTAAAGTACTCCCTCCGATCCATATTAATAGGTGCTGAAGTGGATGTATCTAGCAATAAAACATGTCTAGATACATCCACTTCACCACCTATTAATATGGATCGGAGGGAGTACAAACCTAGCTAATTCAGCATAGCCTGATGCTTGATGCTATTGTCAAATACTTAAATCGCAAACAGAACGTCCTATTACCAGAGTTCATCAGAATTTGCAGGCTTAAACTGGCCTTTTCACCATAAAGTTGCATCGGAAACTTAATTTCCCCTCGATTAAGCCACAGTAGTAATTCAGTTTGACTTACTGTATCAACTGACTCTGCCCAGCGTACCTGACGATTCTAAATATAGCCAAGTCATCATAACTCGCTGCCTGATGCGATCGTCAAATCAAAAATAGATGATCATATACTACAGCCCGTCTAATTTTGCCGGTTTCAACTTCTAATTTTGACATCTAATTGCATCATAAACCAAATTCATCCCCGCTTAGTTCGAATTTGCAGGAATTGGGAACTACTGAACTGTATTCGGGGGTTTAGGCGCAGATTTCCGAGTTCCGAGCAGGTAAGCAAGAGATTCGCGGCGGAATAAAACTGTGAATTCGTAAGCATTTGGATTTGTGGGCCTACCTCAATCGCCGGAGGCGGACGAACACGGAGGCGCTGCGCCTCTGCCTCGTCCTTGGGCTGCTTCATCTGCGCGAGGTAGCCCTTGGAACGTATGGAGATGCTCTTGGGCGCGCCGCCGCGTGCTGCTGCCTCCTCCGCCGGCTTCGGTGGTGGTGCCGGTGCCACCGCGTACGCCTGCTTCCCCTTGGCCTCGAGCTCCTCGAGGAGGAGGGAGAGCTGCATGTTCTCCGCTCGGAGATGGAGGCGCTCGCGGCGGAGGTCGGCGACCTCGTCCGCGGCGTCGCGCAAGCGCAGGAAGCAGTCGTCGTAGCGCTCGGCGATCGCGCGCAGGAGCCTCTCCGCCTCGCGCAACTCGCTCTCCTGCTCTGCTGACACGCGCAGCGGCGAGACGTAGCGGCCGTCGGAGACGCACGACGAGGGCGAGTCGAGCTTCGGTGCCCCATGTGTGGGCGAACTGGGTCGACCTCCCTTGCTGCGGTCGTCGGATACGCACGACGACGGGGAGGAGTCGAGCAGCTTCTCTCGCGGCGACGCAGGAATCGGCGACCCGAAGCCCTCGGAGGAGACGCAGGACGACCCCGCGGGCGAGTGGTGCCCGAGCTCCCCCTCCATGGCCTCCGCTGGAGAGCCCAAGCTGTAAACAGAGTGGCGGAGAAATGAGGCTAGGGTTTGGATCGAGAGGGGAGACGACGATGAGGAGGTGGAGAGTAGGGGCGGTTACCTTGGTGATCGTCCGTCGGGTTTGGAAATTGGAGGGAAGCAGAGGAAGTCGTTGCGGTTTGAGAGACAGGTCAAAGTGACTTTGATTGGCCCGCCCCGCCTTATATAGAGCCCGTTCATCCCGCCAGGACCAAGGGCACGATCGGCTTTTCTCTCACCTGACCTGAGTATCAAAGGTATCGAAATGAATCAAGACCGCTCAACTCAACAAGGGCAGAACCGACTTTTCTCCCGGTTACTGGTAAAAATGAGCTCTGGAGTATGTTATGGCCCTGGAGTAGTCAAGAGCGTTCCATTTCGTTTAGGTTGAACACCACAAAGAAGAAGACACAACTGACAGAAGTATCTATGCCATAACTCTGAATAAATGCATTGTGCACATAATGGTTCAGATAGAGTACAGGGCCAGCAAGTTTCAGCGATATTCAGCACTGAACTACTGACCAAAATATCAATGGAAAAATGAGGAAGGTATTACTCTGATGAAATCAGAGCTGGAATTTGCACAGCATAACAGCTCTGTGATACAACACCAGTGAAAATAATCTAGAGTATCCGGTGAGGTTGTTAGTCATTTTTTGGAGGGTGTTGTTGCAATATCAGAGACCCGGAATGACTTCTCAAGGAGCTGGGGAACCGTTAGTTTCAACTCGAAAGTCAGCTTCTGGAGCACATAACACAGGGCGGTCACATCCCGCATCGCGCGGTGAGCGTCGCCATCAACTGGGATCTTGTAGCGCCCGATCAGAGAATCCATCGACGCAGAGCTGATCTTGTCCCCTGAGATGAAAAAGGAATGGGGTTAGCTCTTGCATAGCATCATTTGTTTCGGTTAAATTATGATTAAGTAAAAGAAAAACAGAAATCAATAATCCGTAGCAAAAAATACTGTGGAGAAAACCTATTGTTGTTAACTTAGCCTTATTTCTGTCTCAGAAATATACTTAGATAACCTAAAATGAATATGGGAGCATGTCATTACAATTACAGGAGTAGCATTAGTAACAGGAAGAATAAAACTAGGTTATGTCAAGTTTCCTAATTAACTGTCACCACTAGAGTAAACAGTGCCCTTCCTCTAGCACTGAAAACAATCTTGAACAGTATGTTTAATAAAGTAAACAGAACACTTAGCGAGAGAACATACCATTAGGTTCAACTAACTGTCTTGCAATAGGAAGTGTATCTACAAACAGCCAGTCAACAGGCATCTCCTGTTTACACCGTTCGAACTCAAAGATAAGAAAGGGCACGTCAAAGCTTTTCCCGTTATGAGCAACCCACATAACTGGTTTACCCGCCACTTGACGACTCCAAACATATTGTAGTAGAATGGGTACAAACTCCCCAAATCTGCATACTCGGACATAAAAATTCTAATAAAAAAGACAGAAGAACTCAAGTAGGAATGCGCCAGAAAAAAAAGGGTAATCAAATTTCAAAATCCTTCATCTAAATAAAGTTTCAAAATCCTTGCACTGGACGAATGAGTTTATTGTAAAAGAGATAGCAGGTTGCACACAAGAAGTAGCAAACGGACATTTGACCTCGGTTCATTTGTATTTATTTCTGGAACTACATTTTCAGAATGTAATGCAGCAATCTAACCTCTCATGGAATGCATCAATCACCATGTAGGAGCACATAACATAAGATTCAGAGAACCGTAGTTTTTTATTTTATTTTTGCAGAAAATATCACAAATTAAAGGAAGTGTCAGATGAACGTAAATTGATCACAAGCAAAGAAAAACTCCTATCTGAAGAAGGAATGTAACTTTTGCTTTGCATTTTCTTTTCTTTTATCTCTCTTAGATCGTTATTTGAAGTATTATAAAATGAGTAAAAACGGTAGGCAAAATGGAAAATATCTGATAGGGTATAAATCATGCTGTTGGAAGATGATACCTTGGGACATCAGATCTGCGGAGCATGCTGGCGCTAATACCGTGAACAAATGTGTTTTTTACCTCTCTCTCAGGGTTTATTAGGGTCTGGAAAGTGCTATTCTTTCCACCGGCAAGATCACGTGCAGCAAACTCAATAATTCTATCACCACGGCGAGAGAAACCAGTAGTTTCAATATCAAAAACGAGGATAGTTGCAGGGCAGTCAGTCTTGCTTCCAGAAACCTTTTCCTGAATATCGTAGCACTGAAGTGATTTCAGGTGCTGCAGATCAGACTGCTTGAATACTTCAATCGATGATTCAACTGATCCACCGTGTAAATGGCGGTTATTGCTGAAGGATTGCTTACATGCTCTTCTTGTGCTTCTCACTAGTACTGATGTACTAAAAGGTCTAGTTTTATGTCTCCTATTCTGAAGTACATTTTCAGAGGTTATTCTGCTGTGATACTTGAGAAATCTGATACTACAACTCTGTCCTATTGAGTTCCTTAGTTGATGGAAGTTACCACAGCAAATAGAATATAAGGACATTGTACAATTGGAGAAAATAGGGCATCAAAGGTGCTGCTGCCCCTATTATTGGGTAGAAACTTTAGATAAGTGACTACCCACTGCCCCCTCACTGTTAATCCTGAAATGATGAACGAACAATCATTGTTAGTTGGCATTTGTCAAACTTAAAATTAGTGAACCCAGAGATATGCAAGAGGGCAACCCAAATAATAATAATGAAGCTATCAGATAGATAGATATCACCACACGCAGTGTCAGCACAAGTGAACATCCAAAAACAAGATAGCAAGCAAGCGTCCAAAAATTAAGATAGCAAACCAGACAATACCATGGTAACGATTTTCTACGAAACACATTAAAAACCATGAGAAATCCGAACAAATCAGACAAAACACAAATACAGCAGAGATCTTTTGTATATGATTCCACAGCTCGCAAATTATAACTCTGTAGAAGTGTGTCCATCAATAGAGAAGAACTTGTAAACCATATATGCTGAGAGTGTGCGATACACAATGCATATTTCTGTGTGTGCATACCCTTATTTCCACTGTTACCTATCTCAGAGCCAAACTGATAACAATATCTTACAGGGCTTATATTTTGTCCTTGGCTCATTGCTGTGCACCACCTAAGCTCCAAGCCTCTGAACAGAAAGTGACAATACTATTTAGGTCCACTGATGACTTCCCTTAAAACTGCTGATAGGACGATATACAAATCACTTCTGTGTTGCTCCATCAAGGGCTCACCAGTAATCTTTACAGGAGCAGCACCCGCTTTCAAAGCGGTGAAATCGGACCCTATCCCTCATAATTATAACACGACAAAGTACCTTCGAGATTATCTTCATCCATTCATGACAGTCACCGCATGTCTGCAGATTTTTTGACACCAATATTTCTGTCCCTGGACTAGTCTTAAGGATACTATAAGCCACCGCAAGCTTCTCACTGTGGAAGCTGAGGTTTTCTTCTCTTTCCTCCTGTGAGACATCTTTTGTTACTAACTCAATGGATGGAGTATAGCCTTCAACCTTCGCTTTTTGTGATAAGCCATGCAGCACTCGGTAAATACCATCAGAATCAGGATGGGACCGGTCCCCAGCTTTGAATTCATGGGTGCTTCCCCCTAATTCAACCCAACTCAAGCCCTTTATCTTCCTTACTTTCCTTTTCTTCCTCTCTTTCCATACTTTCTCTGAATCATCCCACCTGTTTATTGATGAGTAGATATTTGAAAGAAGGGTATAATCACCACTGCCCTGGCATGCTATCTGTTCAATAGTGACATCACCAAATTTGGTTTGACGATACCTACGGCAAGCACTAAGCAAGGCTCTCCATATCACAGCATCAGGCTTCACAGCCATTGAGCTCACCAATTTGTATGCTTCATCCAGCAGCCCAGCCCGTGACAATGTATCCACCATTGCACCATAGTGTTCAACCGTTGGAGTGATATTATACTTCATAGTCATTGTTTCAAAGTATTGACGAGCCTCTTCAACCATACCACAATGGCTGCATGCTGTCAATAGTGCAACGAATGTAACCCCATCAGGAACCACCCCTGCATGCTCCATCCTGCGGAACAGTATCACCACATCGGATCCAAGACCATGAGCTGCCAGGCTACCAATCATTGTGTTCCATGTGGACACGTGGATTCTCTTAACCGTGTTGAATATCTTAACTGATATATCGACCTTTCCACATTTAGCATACATATCAAGCAGTGCTGACACTAAAATATGATTCTTTTCCACCCTCAGTTCATCCATCAGTTGATGAACCCACACACCATAACAGCGGGCACCAGCTCGAGCACAAGCTGACAGGACTGAAGAGAATGAGAAACCGTCAGGCACAAGGCCAGAATTGACCAACCTGCTGAAAAGATCCATTGCATCTTTTAGGTGGGAACTCCTTACTGCACCAGCAATCATTGAATTCCATGAGACCAGGTCCCTGACAGGCATTCTCTTGAAAATCTGATATGCCTTGTCTAGCTGTCCACCCTTCAAATATCCCGTGAGCATCAAATTACCATGGAAAGGATCAGTACTCCACTCAAGCATTGGCAAAAATAGCTCACGCGCTTCCATCATGCGATCATGATCAATATACAATCTCAAAAGTGGAGTTACTGTATCTTGGTTACATAACCCAATTTTAGTGAGATGTGAATGAATTTGCATGGCAGCAAAGATGTCTGAACATTTCGAACAAGCCCTGAGGAGGAGAGCATAGGTTCTGTAATCAGGGCAAAATGTGGTAAAATGGAGCATAGTGCTATAGTCCACTAGTGACTTCTGTGGCGAGCCTTTCTCCAAAGATGCTCGGAGGATGGCATTTGCATATGGAAAGATGAGTCTCGTGGGATGTTTCTTCAAACAGTTTGTGTAGGGCATAGTGCAAATGGGCTTCCAAGGGAATTCCTATAACGCATGCGCAAAATTTATACTTTATGAAGTTTGCAGTTCAATTACACCAGGTAAATGGCAATAAAAAATATTCAGCAGCCTGATGTAAACACTAAAAGTACATAATATTAACTAAGATAATCATACAAAGCGAAAGTTGTTCTCATCGCTACCTGAAATGGAAGAATAAAATCACCATCGAGTATTGACTTCTTGTGCATGAATTTACCAATGCTAACACATAGTATATGCCAAATATATGGCATATTTGCACAGGTATGGCCAAATGTGCTTCGTTAGAAAATACGTTATGTTATCTCTCTACTAACAGTTCTCATGGTGAAATTCTACATGATAACATTCGTGTTAAAATTAATCAAGTTCACCTTATACACGAAGATTTAAGATCGTCTGAATAGCCAACAGCGATGCTCGATAACCGAAATAATTAAGACCTTAAGTGCTGAACTTATTCCTACATTCACGTGCAGGTGCAGCTCGTAGCTCTATGACAGCTCAGCCACATGCCAAACAAAAGAATCGAAATTCAAGAACCAGCACAGCACAGCACATATTAAGGCCCATTTGGCATTGGTGAGGATTATGATACATCATTTAGCCGAATTTTTCCAGATGATTATGATAATATTGTTCTAGCTGTCTGAGAACAAGAAATCATGTGAGAGGAAATACAATTATACAGAAGTACTAACTACTGGATAACAGAAATTGTTAATCTGATTTGAAAATCATGCAATATATTTTGCACAGCTGTTTAAGAGGTAACCGCAGCGTAGCAACCGCAAATCAGCCCCAAAGACCCTTCCTTCCATCATGTTACATGGGCCTTTACAACTAGGAAAATAAACCTGCTAATGATCTATTCGGAGGAAATAAACCCGCTCCACCAAATCCCCCAAACACTACAACCACGGTGATCAACAGGTCAATGGAATCCACTAAAAGCTGCAGGAAACACGTTCGAAGAAAGCTCAACACTATACAGAGCAACGCAGCCAAAGTGCTCGACGAAATGCCTCGCCAAGAAATGAACCAAAACGGCGAATCAGAGAGCACGGAAACAAAGAGAGGAGGTACCTGAGCATCCGGACGGCCGACCGAGATCCAACGGAATGGAAAAAGAGCGTCGCGGATGGCAAAGTTGGGAACAAGAAGGAAGTGAACGCAAGCAAGCGAACGAGCACGGAAGGTATATGCCTTGCGGAGATGCGAAGGCTTGTCTCAGCGTGCGGGCGAGAAAGGCTTGGGCAGCGTGGAGGGGAGGAGCGGTGGAAGTGGCGGGAGAGAGTGAGGACAACCGGAGGGCGGGGCGGAGGAGGTGCCCGGTGTTGGCGGATCGACCGCAACACAGGCGTGGCCGCGTGGGAACGTGGGGTGGGAGAGTGGGAGGGGCTAGTGGCGCTTCCGCAATGGCCACTGCTCAGCCTGCTTTGATTAGAAAAAAAAAACTTGTGTTAGCGCCTGCTTTGATTTTTTTTTATAAGATCTTGATTTTGTTTTCACTCAATTGCTAGGGTGGGCCGGACTTCTGGGCGAGCAGTTCAGCTTCCAGAATGGGCTTACGTTGCTGGATTTGGGCGAAGTTTTATTTTATTTTTGTGAGGGAATTTTATTGACTCTATAAAAGAAAAGAGAAAAGGAGAATGTTGTTGACTCCCTAATTTGAATTTTGATGTCAAAATAGCAGGTGCCATTGTGAGGAAATACCTCCGTGGATATCTTGTCAGCTACTCTTCCTCACAAAAGATCGTCAAAAAACAAAAACAAGAAAAATCAAATATTTGCTTGGCAACTCGCTCACATAGATCTTCTTTCTAATGTCAAAGTCAAAAGTGTCATGGTATTGGAATTTGTGGGATTTCTATCGAAACAAACTAATTTATAAAATCTTAAAGGCTTATTCATAAATGATAATAGGTGGAACTAAGTTTAGTCCCAAAATGCTAATAGAGTGGGTTGGACTCCTTACAAGGGTTGGTCTTCTACCATTTAATATGAGCTTGAGAAGAGGAGTGGTATGTGTCCTCCTCCGCCGCCGGCCATGGTCACGCCACGCCACACACTCCACCGCGACAAACATGCACGGTATTGTCAGGACAACTTCTTGCTTTCGAGTAGTTTTTCCACAACATGTGACTTTTTCGACTATGACACATTCATCGCGATCATGCATGTACAACTAATAGAGATGGGCTAGGTTTTTCGCATTGGTCTATCGCATGTATAATATCTATGTGCTAGTCAATCTCTCAAGTATTGTTGTCCTAGTAGTACTGATATGGATTAAATTAATCCAATATTTGCTAATTATTTCAACACATGGCTATGGAAAGCTCCGTCTCCACGACTCGGGGAAGTTGGTGGACAAACCAACACTTTCCTTCAACTTCGAGGCCAAACAGAGGAGAATGGATTCCTTCTACGGCACTCGGACTATCATCAAACCAGGATCAAAATTGGTGGATTTGAAGACCACACACCACACCAGGGTGATGCAAGCTTCATATTTTCTCAATCGTGCAACTTTGGCCCAGGTAAAAATGATTACTTCCTAGTCATGATCATTGAATAGGGTTCCCTCTATCCCTTTGTTGAGAAGTGGCACTCGTTCGAGAGTTCATATAGTTGCCATCCCTCTTGAGAGATATTCATGGTCGACCCTCCTTGTGGGTCCAAATGATCGATTCCAAGGAGGTAGGGCGATTGAGAACAGGATCCTGGTCAAACCAGTGCTTGGAAATAACAGGAATCCAATGGAACTAGTCATGAATGAAAAAAAAATGATTGATTGTTGTTGTTGTTGAAAGAGCAACTAGCTCCCTAAGTGGTTTTGGTGCTAATGTTAATGCAATTATCAAATCTAATTGTATGTTTGAGCTTATCATGTTATAATATTGAAACACACTCAATGAAGATGTCCCGTGCAAAGCAGATAGAAAATGAAGACAACGTCTCAAGATCGTTGGTGGAGAGGGTTGACATAAGAAGATTTGTTGTTGTTTGCGCTTCACGTAGCGGTAAGTACCACCAAGAGCAGCGGCAGTACCTCTGTTTTCCTCACGCGGAACTACCAGCGTTAGTACTATCCTTGGTACCGCCTAAAACCCTCTCGGTTACTCAACGGCGGTACCACCAGCATTAGTGCCGCTCCAGGGAAGGTTTGGTACTGCGCGTGCCCAGTCGGTGGTAGTACCGCTGGCAGTACCGCCTAAAGTGCTCTCGGTTAGAGCACGGAGGCACCACCAGCGGTAGTAGCGCTACTTCCAGTGGTAGTACCGCTAATTCCAGTGGTAGTATCGCTCAGGTGGATTGTGCAGCAGTACCACCAAGCCATTCAACGGCTTTGAGTGTTGTTCGCAGCCATAGTACCGCCGCCCCTAGCGATAGTACCACCGCTACGGGAAAGGGTGCCCAATGGTCACATTTGGGGAATGCTCCTATTCTTATCCAAGAGGGCCAAGCTCCACACACTCTCTCTCCACCATTAATTGGAGCTTCAATCGACTCCTGACTTCAGGCATGGCTTCTGATACGGATCAACGTGATGATCCGTAGTTTTTGCCCGATCTTTCACAGCGAGTACACACAATAAATAATTCCTCCAATCGCGCGATGGACGCAACCTGAAGAACATGACTAATCCAGCAAGCAACGGGGCGATGATCACCACGCCTCAAACCACGGCACGATAATTCTTGATGGATTCAAGAATCTTCACGCAACTTTATTAAAACTGGTAACACGGTGGCGCCGTCCCCGGAGGGATGCTTCACCTGATACACAACTCGTGTCTAAACTCTCAAAATTCTGAACCCCCCAAACCCTAGCTACTGGCTCCTTTATATAAGAGGCCAATCCTTAGTCGCTTGGACATGCCCAAACCAACTCCTACCTTAACTGGACTCAAACTGGATACAAACCGGCCCATTTAGAAAGGCTAGATCAACACATGAGGCTTGGAGGCCTTAGACATTATACATCGTAATTTATTGTCCTAGCGTGCTAACCAGTAGATGCCCGCATCATCCTCCCCTTCTTAGGAAGGCGTTGTCCTCAACGCCGGAAGGTCTTCTCCAGCGTGTGCAGCGTTGAATCTTCACATCGCAACGACTCATCTCCATCATCAAGAAATGTCGGCCTACCACATCATCTCCTCCCTCGCTGCTAGCTGAACTTGACATGGTTTTTGGCGCCTCCTTTCTTCTCCATATATGAATAAATTGGCGCGCCACCTCCATCTTCTTCTTCTCAATGCTTATTGGAGCCTCTTTCACTTTCTGATGTATCTTCGGAGCACGACCCTGTACAGGTGTAATACCTAGGCCACATAACTGACGGACACGTCCATCCTTACCCGTGTGCATACGCACAACTCCTCCAACGTTCCTCACAACTGCTCTAACAATTTTGTGGTCTACTATCCGTCCCTCCACATGCACCGAACCACGAACTATACGAACATCTTCGGTCTTAACGCGCTTGTCGACAAAAACTGGACGTGTAGAACACGCTGCATCAACCTTCGTGTCACCGCCAGGTAGGAGTTCAGCTGGCTGGTCACCAACATGAAAAACATGCGTGTTATCTACCTGCACGGCTGAATCAACATGTGTTTTGATGCTCCCTACATCATGCACCCTTTTTTGAATCTTGATTGTCCACGACCGCGACGTCATTTTGTGCACTCTTTCCTTGCGCACATTCAGCACCACATCAGATTGGATCTTCTCATCGGTCATCGGTTTCAACGTCATCTGTTTGCCACCATGCACAAAAGTATATGTATTTGATCTCCCAGCATGCATAGCATCGTGGTCATACTGCCATGGACGCCCAAGTAGCAATCTGCATACCTCCAGCAACACGTCACACCTCCACCTCATCATCATACTCACTGACCGTAAATTGCACTCGCACTCTATGTGTAACCTTCAGCATACCACAACTATTCAACCACTCGAGACGTTTAGATTCAGGAATACGCCATGTGGACAACCCCAAGGAAGTCACCATTGACTTGCTAATGCCATTGGTACATGTGTGGACAGGATAAGGTAGTGTTGTAGTTGAACACGTGTATCCTAGGGCCTCTCATATAATGAGGAGGCACCACATGTTGTAACACATAGCGACTTGATAGCAGCAGGCGCGCAAGGGGAGCCGGCGGTTTGTGCCGGCGACCAAGGCGGCCGGTGCATCGGTATCGATGGGGAGGAGCGCACATAGTCATGCCCCGCGGAGTAGGCAAGTTTGCCGAACTGCGTTAACAAATCTCGGTGTCGTCATCATTGTTGCGATTGCTTGTTCCTGGTAGATTGACTAAGCGCCTACGAATTGTAACAAGTTATATCAGAGCGAGGTTCGAAGGTTGTGGTACGTTGATCTAGAGGAGTCGAGGAAATTGATAAAGTCGATGTGGACTCGCGGGTTGCAATACCGGCGAGTGTTTCCGTCAGGTCGACAGGGATAGGAAAATTTCTTGGACCAGAAAAAGCAACGCATCGGGATTGATCTGTGGACTCGGCACATTACGGGTGTGTTACGGCAGGCAAGGATGTGGACCAGGTCTAGGTGCATACTTGTGGACCAGGTCTAGTGCTATATATGGACCAGGCTAGATGAATGTGTGTTTCGTGCGCGTGGCTCCAAAGGTAAGTGTGCGTGGTTGTTCATGTGGGCCAATGTCCTGTGCATGCAGCAGGCTGCCAGGCCAGGGCAAGAGATTCCATGCGGTGCACGCGCTTGTGGCCAGAGGAGCTCGATGGTTACTCGATACGTGCGTGCGCGACAAACAGATCGATTAGAAGACGGGATTTGTTTTGGAAACAAAACGGGGCCGAGTCCCATGAGGAAACAACTCCTCGTTGTCGCGTCGGAGACGGAACCCTGCGCCTTAAAAGGCTGCAGCGGGGCAGGGTCAGGGACGAGCCGAGCAAATCGATTTCAGCGCAAAATTCTTCAAAGGGATATAGACGGATCCATCGGAGCAGCGGGTGAAATCAAGGCAAGCCAGCATCGGAAGTTGAGAGCCAGGAGGAGCAGCGATACGTGAAGCATAGGTAGAATTTTCTCTTGCTACGTGCGCGCGGGGTACATCAGCTCGGTTATTTTCTTCGCGGGTCAGCCATACAGGAAAAATTATGGCGTCAATAGGTACCATATTTGAAGTGCAAAAGTTCGACGAGACTGGAAACTTCGCGTTATGGCAGACAAGGCTAAAGGATTTGTTGGCAAAACAGGGATGCTTGAAGGTGTTGCGGGATGTCAAGCCAGCTAAGATGAACAATGATGACTGGGAGGAGTTACAGATTCAAGCAGTCGGAACCATACGGTTGTGTTTGTCGGACCAAGTCATGTATCATGTGATGGATGAGAATTCGCCGAAGAAGGTTTGAGAGAAACTGGAGAGTCAGTTTATGTCAAAGACTGCGACGACCAAGGTGTATTTGAAGCAAAAGTTATACAGACTTAAGATGCAGGAGAGGTAGGATTTTGTGGAGCACATGAATACCTTTAATCAGGTCGTCACGGATCTAGCACGTCTAAGTGTGAGGATTGACGACGAGGATAGGGCTATTCTCCTTCTTTGTTTGTTGCCACCGTCCTATGAGCATTTGATCACTACGTTGACGTACGGCAAGGAGATTGTTCAACTTGAGGATGTCACTGCGGCGTTGTTGTCCTATGACATGAGGAAGAAGAACAACGCAGAGGAAGCCGCTCATGGTGAAAATTTGCTAGTCAATGGTGGGCAAGGCAGGTTAGGATACGAGGCAGGGAAGAACAGGAAAAAGAAGAAGGTGCAGTGTCACAAGTGCAAGCAGTGGGGACATATCAAGAAGGATTATCCAGATCTCAGTGGTCGGTCAAGTGCTAATGTAGTAACTAAAAGTGATGACTCTGACTGTGATATTATCTTAGTGCCAGATAGACGATCAACTAAAGGTGAAGCGTGGACGTTGGATTCGGCTAGCTCTTTTCATGCGACTCCCAATAGGGAGTGGTTCTCTTCGAACAAGTCTGGTGAGCTTGATACAACCTACATGGGTGATGACACGGGCCACCGTGTTGCTGGAGTAGGTGACATCAAAATCAAGATTTTTGATGGGGTAGAGAGGGTGCTTCGGGGACGGCCGAAGAGGAATCTAATTTCGCTTGGAGTTCTTCATGATGGTGGTATGATATTCTGTTGTGATCGGAATAAGAAGACCATGAGAATCATGGAAGATAAGGTGATCGTGATGATGGGAGAGAGGAGATCTTCGCATCTTTACAAGTTGCGAGGGAGTACTATTGCAGGTGGAGTCATGGAGACTGAAGTTGCGGGAGTAGCAGCTGTGTTCCAGGAGGCGGCGGGTCTGCGGCAGACTCGTCAAGTAGCTCTCGGTAAGCTACGAAGTAGACAACCCAAGTTCGGAGTACATGGAAGTTTGATGCTTGACGAAGTCAAAGTGATAGAGAATATTCGCCAAGGTGGAGTTTTTTGTATTTGTGTCTAATATTATGTACGAGTAGGGTTACGGTAGGACTTGGAGTTGTAATAGGTGTGGACATAATACGGTAGTGTTGTAGTCGAACACGTATATCCTAGAGCCTCTCATATAATGAGGAGGCACCACATGTTGTAACACATGGCGACTTGATAGCAGCAGGCGCGCAAGGGGATCCGGCGGTTTGTACCGGCGACCAAGGCGGCTGGTGCAACGGTATCAATGGGGAGGAGCTCCCATAGTCATGCCCCGCAGAGTAGGCAAGTTTGCCGAACTGCGTTAACAAATCTTGATGTCGTCATCATTGTTGCGATTGCTTGTTCCTCGGTAGATCGACTAAGCGCTTAGGAATTGTAACAAACTCGTCGTTAGCAACCCAGAAATCTGATAGCACATGATACGGATCAACGTGATGATACGTAGTTTTTGCCCGATCATTCACAACGAGTACACAAAATAAATAATCTCCAATAGGGCGATGAACGCAACCTAAAGAACGGGACGAATCCAGCGAGCAACGGGGCGATGATCACCACGCCTGAAACCACGACACAATAATTCTCGATGGATACAAGAACATTCACGCAACTTTATTAAAATTGGTAACACGGTGGCGTCGCCCCCGAAGGGATTCTTCACCTGATACGCAACTCGTGTCTAAACTCTCACGTGTTACCCTTTGAGAGTATTCACACATACGTCGTGGTAAATTCTGCAGCGCTTCGCCTCTCAGGACTTAGCGTTGCATGTGTATATGAAGGTTGAGTTCTCAACACATGAGAGAGAGAGAGAGAGTAATTAGAAGCTAGGTCTAATTGGGAGAGGAACACCTCGGCCTGATTAGAATAAGCTCTAATTCTATTAGAGGAACCTCTAGTCCAATTAGAGGAAACTCTAATATAATTAGAGGAGGCTCTAATCCAATTAGAAGAACTCTAATCCAATTAGAAGGGCTCTAATTAGATTGCTCTAATTAGTCTTCTAATTATTACAGAAGTTCTAATCTAATTAGAATTGTTCTAATTAGAAGCTTGATACCTTTGATTCGGATTACCATATTGCAGTATTGTAAGCTTTGTCCCTTGAGACCCAAGGTTTTATTGAATCGGAAAGTATGTGCTTGATGAGACGAGTGTGAATCCATAGAAATCTTGCTAATTCCTGCTTTAACCGGATCAATTCTTGTATTGCAAAAGGGATTGTTATCAATAATGAAAATAGGCATGGGCATAAAGTTTCACGTGCAGCGGTGCATTAGTAGTATGGCATATCTTTATCTTTACCTACTAATAAAAGCAATAAGGTTTCACGCAAAAAAAATTCCAACTCGAATTTACCAATATGCCCTCCCACCGAATTTATGTCCGGTAACGACCTTGTACGTGTACGTCCTGCAATCCTTTCTCTCGCTCACGGAGGCGCTAGGAAAGAGGAACTGATCATGCCGGATTCTTCCAGTCAGGCGTAAGGCGCAGGGACGGAGGCGCAAGGAGATCGGAGGCGGCCGTGTGCGAGGAGGTTCTCCTAACCCGCCTCTCTCTCTCGTCTAGCCGGTATGGCTCTTCCCCATCGCTGATTCAGATGGCCACCTGTGGATCTCCAGCGACCGCCGCCACCTCCCTTATCCAGCCGCAGTCTCCACGGGCCTCCTACCGAGCGCTGGAGAATCAAGAGTGTTTCCTCGCAGCCAACAGTGAGCATCTCAATTAATATCTGCTGATGGTGCTGGATAACTGAATCAATTAATCTGGTAGTTCTAGACCACCACGGCTAGCAGGTATATGAGGAGATTTTACACGTCGGTTGCATACAACTCAATCTAGCATCTAGGAGTTTTATCAGGTAGCCGTCGTCTTGATGTCCCTCTAATTGATTCCACTATTCTAAATTGTGGCATTCTCTGCAGCATATCAATCATGGGTATCACCCACAGCGTTGAGGCAACCTTGCACTAAAATTCCGCAGCCATCCTTGCAGCTGCTCTAGCTGACTACAGATAATTAGCAATCTCTTTAAATCCATGTCAGATATTTGAAGATTTCATCTATAAATAGGTGAAACTTTCATATTTCTTCATACATTACTGCATTGCTCGAGCCCTCTCGGTGCAAAATCTGACAAAACACACTCGGTAGAAAAGTATGTGAGGGGAGTCTAATCTTCAGTTTTCCCTTACCATTCTCGGTCAAGTCTCTCCTGTCTACTCATACAATGTGTTGCCTTGCTGATAGTTTTTTTTACATTATTCTGAAATTAATGTGGTTCTGGGTTATTAGAAAAAATATGTAACATGTTGAATCTGATGAACCATAAACTTTGTCTTTCACAAACAAACGTACTCTTTTAACCACAAATGATTAGCTATCTGTATTGATAAAAAAAATCAGCTTAGTTTAGAAAACATCCTTGCTCCTAAGAATACGCATTCTGTTTTTTCATGTGTCCACATTGTGGATCATAGAATAAACAGTTTCCTATCAGAAATTGGTCGGCTGAGCGATGCTCTACTGTGTTGGGTGGTTCTTCAGTGATCTCAATAGTTTGACATAATACAACACCAATTCTTTAGCTATACCTGATATCATCTATTCTAATGTATTTACGCCATTGGCCGTAGCGAAGCACGGGCATTGTGCTAGTATAAGATAAAGTTAAAACAGTTTAGTATAACTAATACATATGCTAATTAGTTGTGTGTAGGCAATGCATCCATAGTCCACTATGCCTCCGAGCACATGTTAACATGGAGTAATTCGTCCAACCTTGACCTTATATTCGTTCCGTCTCGCGAGGTTGCCTATGTTTTTAGTTCTAAAAAGAAAGATAAAAACATTAAGCACACCCAAGGTTATTTTATTTTGCTAAAGATAAGCTTTAATCTGTCCATGAGTTCTTCTTGCACACAGATTGTATTCAGAGTTTTTTTCTCCCATTGACTACCCAAGAAAATGATGAGTTAATGGTGTTGAAAAGTATGATTCTCAATTTTAGACTCCAGTCAAGTAAGAAAGATCAATGGAGGAGCTCTATTTCATCTACCAAATTTTATCCAAGCTCTTTTTATAAACACCATTTTGGTAGTCTTCCTGATGATGTGCTATCCTATGGGATTTGGAAGAGTAAATGTCAGTCTAAGCATAAATTATTTGCCTGGCTTTTGCTGCATGATAGAATTAACACCAGGGATATGTTGATTAGAACACATTGGATTGTTAGTGATTCTTATGAATGTGTCCTTTGTTATGCTCATGATTATCAAGACTGGAGGCATTTGTTCTTTAATTGCACATACAGTAGAAGGATTTGGAACTATCTGCAAATCCCTTGGATTCCAGGTTCTCCAATTTTTACAATCAGGTCGGCCAAGAGGCATTTCTCTGGTCCTTGCTTTGAGGAGATAGTGATCCTGGCCTGCTGGGGCATTTGGAAACAGAGAAATGGTTGGATTTTTAAGAACATCAGACCCAGTTTTAGGGGATGGAAGGCCCTGTTTATTCAGAAAGTCACCCTGCTTAAGTACAGGGTGAAGAGAGAATTCTCTGTTTTTTTTACATCGTGGATTGATTCACTCCCCTGAATCCCTTGTAAATAGTGTAAATATTGTAAATAACTTTTTAATCTTTTAATAAATGGGGGGTTGTGGGGTATTCCCCCACAATATTGGTGTCAAAAAAAACATTAAGCACGGTGATGTCGTTGTTATTTCCTGAGAGATGCGCTTCCAGCAGTCTTACTTATCCTCCTATCACAGACGTTCCCGATCAACCTTGCATGTCGCTCTCACTATACTTTTACCTTTATCACTCTTCGAGGTTTGGTACCTAATGATATGCAGGGTTAACCTCATGGGTGTCCCGATCTTCATGAATCGACCAAGAATAAGAAGAATGAATGATGAACAAGAAGAACACGAGAGGGGAATCGAGGGGAATCGTGGGAAAACAAAAGGGGTATAACTAGCGGGAATTGAAAGACCCAAATCTCCCATCAACTAAGCCGCAACGGCCGCCTACGGGACGATCGGTCCAACCGAACTCACCTTATTGGAAACCGCTTCAATACCACGTGGCCGGTCCACCACGCTAATAGAACCTCAAGGATTAGTTGAGATAGATTGGAAAGTCTCTAACTGATTTCCAAGGGGAAATGATAGGTAACCCAGTGTAGTCTTGATACGAACCTAGATACAAATCATAGGAGTAGCCTTGATACGGTCCTAGGTACAACCATAGGAGTAGCCTCACAAGAGGGGTAAAGAGCTAAGCTCACAAGTCTCAATTCATTTCTAACCCTAGATCTAGCCCGAGGGGGTCCTTATATAGCCAAGGGGGTAGGTGGCGGAGGAAAAGGAGGGGTTTCCCCTCATTTGTGCAGCAATAGGGTAGCCGACCTCAAGGGCTGGCCTGGCCGAGTCTTTAGGCTGGGGTGGGCGCAGCAGACTGGGCAGCCAGCCTGGGGGCGCAGGGGAGCCGGCCCGAGGCCGGGGCGGAGGTCGGCCCCTTCGGGTGGGCAGCCGGCCTAGCGCGCAGGAGGTTCGGCCCGAGGCAGGGGTGGAGGCTAGCGCCTTCGGTTGGGGGTCCGGCCTAGAGGTCCAGGGGAGCCGGCCTGACTGGCCTTTGAGGCCGGGCTGCCTGGTCTTCTCTCTCTTCCTCCTTCTCTTCTCCTTGTTCGATGCCACCTTCTTGGACTTCCTGCGTAGCTTCTTGGCCATCGTCTTGGGTATGATCTTGAGCATCTTGGACATCGCCTTAGGCTCCATGGTAGGATCAAACCTAGGTACGTATAGGGGAAATCCATGAGGTAGCGCACCATTCACCAAGACAGCAAAGGCATATAGAGAGAGGAGTGAGTTCACCTTGTCTTGTATCGATGTCGGGCTTGGTGGAATGGGGTGCGCTGCATCTTCTCCAACCCCCTTGGAAAAGAGTCATCCTCGAATCTTGATCCATCCTTCTGCGTGTGTAACCATGAGAGGGAGAAGTTTACGACGAAGATGTCGTTGAAGTTGAGCCGCTTATCGAAGGTCATGCAAAGGTAGGCTCGTAGTGCGGGTAGTACAAATGCGATGACGATCTTGAAATGGTCCTCTTTGGTTGGTCGATGAAGATCGTGAATGGCGTTGTAGTAGTTGTCGAGTATCTCATGAGGTGGTTGCTCCATTGCTTGCAGAAACGGTTGTGTGTAGATGAACTTGACGTATTGGTTGCACGCCACTCCATTTCTTGCATTGTCGTTGATTCGCTTGTTGAAGTCCATGTACATCTTGACGGTTGGTATGTAGTCGTGGGAGTCATTTTCGTTGATGCGCTTGTCAAAGTGCATGTGCATCATGACGGTTGGTATGTAGTCTTTGAAGGGAATATGCATCGGGGGGCATATATAGGCGAAAAGGTGATTTATTCCTTGTTTATGATAAATGTTTATTTCTCATGCTAGAATTGTATTAACCGGAAACGTTGATAGATGTGTGTCTAATAAACAAACAATGATTCCTAGTAACGCCTCTCGTTTAACTAGCTCGTTGATTAACTGATGATCAAGGTTTCCTAATCATGAACATTGGATGTTGTTAATAACGGGGTCATGTAATTAGGAGAATGATGTGATGAACATAGAACCAAATTAAGTATAACAATACATCAAGTCATTTAGTTTATATTGTTATATCTTGCATACGAAGTAACCTTATTCCTTAGAACATGAGATCATGTCAATCACTAATACCGGAAGGGTGCTTTGATGCCATCAAGTGTCACGCTGTAACAGGGTGACTATAAAGGTGCCTTTGGGTATTCGGAAAGTATTAGTTGAGGATTATGGATCAAGAGTGGGGTTTGTCCATTGATAAGTCATAAATTTATCCTTAATTTCTGATATTCCATGTTGTTTTCATGCTATATGCTACATGTTTCTTTTATACTTTATGCCCTTCTTATCGGTTTTTTGGGACTAACCTATTGACAGGATGCCATAGAGCCAGTTCCCGTTTTCTGTTGTTTTTTGTTTCAAAAAAGTTGTTCTAGAAATATTCTCGAAATTGGAAAATTTGAAGCCCAGAAGTCTTAGAATTCTCGGAGGGTCCACAGAGTCCAGAAGAGACCCGGAGGGGGGCCACAGGGTGGCCACACCATAGGGTGGCGCGGGTCCCCCTTGTCGCGCCACCAGGTGGTGTGGCCCCCCTGGCCACCCCCAGCATCACCCTTTCGCCTATATATGCCCCCCGATGCATAAACCCTAAAAAAATCGGCATTTTCCACCAAAAACATCCGTAGCTCCGCCGCCGACGACGACAAGTTTCGGGGGACAGAATTCTCTGTTCTGGCACCCTGCCGAGACGGGGAAGTGCCTCTGGAGCCATCTCAATGGGGATTATTTCACCAATCCCCATTCTTCTTATGACGATGGGAGTAATTTCATATCATACAACACCATGATCTATGCGGCCCCCTTGGGAGCCATTATTCTCATCAAACACCACGTCTATAGCTTCTTTAACTTGTTCGATGGACTTGTTGTAGACTCTATAGGCGTGAGCATTTGTGGCATATCCAACAAAGATACCCTCGTAAGATTTGGTCTCTAATTTTGACAAGATTTTACCTTTCTTACGAATGAAGCATTTGCAACCAAAGACCTTGAAGTAAGATACGTCCGGCTTCTTGCCCGTGAGAATATCATAGGTGGTTTTGTTCAAGTTCTTGCGGAGATACAACCGCTTGCTAGCATGACAAGCGGTGGAGACGGCTTCGGCACAAAAATTGTAAGGAGAAGAAAACTCCGCAATCATTGTCCTTACCGCATCCATTAGTGTCTGGTTATTCCTCTCCTCCACACCATTTTTTTGAGGGTATAAGGAGTGTAATATTGATGAGCAATCCCCTCTTCACTAATAAATCCTTCCACGGTGTAGTCCTTGAACTTGGAACCATTATCACTCCGGATGACCATGATGCTTGCATTATGTTGGCTCTCAACCAAAGTGATAAACTCAATGACTCTCTTTTGAGTCTCACTCTTCCTCTTGAAGTAATACACCCAAAAATATCATGAATAATCATCCACAATCACCAAGCAATACCTCTTTCCTCCGAGACTATCATAGGACAGTGGGCCAAAAATCTCCAAACGAATGAGCTTGAGAATTCTTAGGGTGGTGATGGTGCTCTTTCTAGAATGGGGTTCCCCATGTTATTTTCCAAGCATGCAAGAGCTACACACACGATTTTTTTTGGCAAACTTGGCATTTGATAGTCCTAGAACATGATTGCCACTTTGAAGGTCATGCAACGTCCTAATATTGGTGTGGGCTAACCGGCGATGTCAAAGCCAACCCACATCAACTTTAGTTATTAGGCATGTCGCGACACACGTGTCTCCTTTAGAGAAGTCCAATACATACATGACTTTCTCGACAATCCTAACAAAGGCTACTTTAAGAGTCGTTTCCCAAGTGACAATCACGTTCTCTTAAAGAGGTAAAGCCACAATTTGCAAGTTGAGGAACTGCCATAAGATTATAGCCAAGGGACTCAACAAGGAGGACCTTCTCAATTGATAAATCATTTGAGATAGCCACCTTGCCTCGTCCCAATACCTTTAGCTCGGAGTTATCACCAATAGTGACGCAATTGAGATATGGTAAAGGAGGATTAAGGTCACTCATTGTGTCTTTGCTTCCGGTCTGGGATGCACCACTATCCACCGTCTATGTACCCGACTCGGAAGCACTGAACCAAAATAGCTGAATGATAATCATCACCATAAGAAGTACCAACATGTTTAGCATAAACGTGACCATCTCTAGATTTCATAAGAACATAAGAGGGCTATATTTTCCGTCAAAGTCATTGTGAGTGGTGCTCCCCCTAGAGGTCTCACCACCCACAATGGTGTTGGTCTCCTTCTCCTTGATCGCCTCTCCTTCTTTCACAGAGGTAATATTTGTGAAGGAGAAGTGACCTTCTTCTTCTTGTTGTTCTTCTTTGACTTAGAAACAAAGACAAGTCCCTCCTTTCCATGAACAACCCTCTAAGAGTTGATAGCGTCATTGAGAACTTTCTCCCTTCCTACAATGTTAGTTGTAGCACAAGAGTTTCTAGAGGAGATAACAATACCATTTGAGGATGAAGGTACAACTTGCTTATTAAAGCATTGAGCTAGAAGTTTATCACGAGACTTTGTAAGTTTGTCATGAATTTCTTTAAGAGACATGAACTCTTTTTATAGTTTTTCATGACTATCAACAATTCTACCATGATCAATTCCTATCTCAATCTTTAATTTTCACGAGTTTTAGCAAGAGTAAGAGATAGTTCATTATCCTTCCGAAGCTTAGAAACACACATAGCATAAGTCTCTTCAAGACTAGATAGTTTCTCCTCTAGAGAAGATCTAATGGACCACTCTTTCTCAAGAGCCTCTTGAAGATCTATGTCATTTCTAGAATGACCTCCACCATAATTTTTCAAATTCATGATGATTTCTTCCTTTTCATCTACAAGAGAGTTAGCATCATCAAGTTTCCTCAAAAGGGCATTCGCCTTTTCTTTGGTTTCACCTTCAAGGCTAGCCAACCAAGATCCAAGATCTTTAGACTCACCATCCTCCTCACCATGATTTCCAACACAATCCAATATAGAGGGAGGATTAGTGACAATAGTTTTGGAGGTGGAAGGAATTACCTAAGTGTCTTTTGCCATGAGACATGTAGGTAGGATAGGCCCGTTCTCATTGGGGGATTCGAATAGAGAGACCGATGAAGAGGAAGATGTAGCTATGATGACGTGGTCCACACCTACAACTTCATCTTCTCCTTCATCTCTGGAGATGTATGTTTCCAACACGATCCCTTCTTGAACATATAGAGCCCTTGGGACTCTTCTAGCATAGTTCTTGTTTTGTGGAGCTTTGGTCTTGTCTTTGCAAACAAGCTTTCATGCGTTCTCTATTCTCGGATCAAAAGGACACTCTTTGACAAAGTGATTTGCACTTCCACAATTGTAGCATGTCCTTGTCCTCTCCGCCTTCTTCTTATAGTTCTTGTTTCTTGGGGGTCTTGGAGCACCGGTCTTATGATCTTCCCATCTCTTCCAATAACCATGCATATAAAGAGAAATGTACTTGTGAGAACCCTTGTATGTGTCCTCATAGTCCTTCTCATCATCATCATCATACTCTTCAACCTCTTCTACTCGAGCAACCGCTTTTGACTTCAAAGCTAGGTTGGGAGACTTTCCCATTCCTCTTGAGCGGGCAAGGGCATCATCGGCACTCTTGTGAGATAGAGATATGGCAACAAACTCACTAAGAACACCAATGGAAGTGAGAGAGTTGTAGTCTGATCTTGTACGAATGCTCGTGGAGAGGTTCTTCTCGAAAGGAGTGATGGACTTAACAAACTTCCTCTTGATCCACTCATCGGTGATCTCCTCTTTTCAGAAATCCCTCAATTGATTTGCGAGGGTGACGGTTCTTCTAGAAAGTTCTTCGGGATTATCGTCCTCTTGCATGACAAAGTTCTCGGCCTTGTCAATAGCAACATCGTACTTGGAGGATTGGATGCTTTCATTTCCTTGAAACAAAGTGTCAAGGCTAGCCCAAGCCTCCTTGGCAGTCTTGCATCCTCGGATATGAGTGAGATTCTCCCGTGGGAGAGCCTTTTGAATGATGTTGAGGGAGGTCTTGTTGAGTTAAGAATCAATGTCCTCTCTTGGAGTCAAGTTTCTTGCATCTTGAGGATGGAATCCATGAACCACAATCCTCCACAAGGCGGTGCATGAACCGGAAATATGAGACTCCATTTCAAACTTCCAAGAGGAAAATTCATTAGTGTTAAGCATGGGAAGAAGTCCAATATTTAAAATGTGTGGCATAGAAACAATGGGATGGATAGTATCGTAGTTGGGTCGAGGTGGTGGAACTCTTGAGTTAATCCCCAACCTTAGCCTTTTTCGTGGCTTTCACCTTGGCTTTGGCAATGTTAGCTTCCATTTTGGCAATGTCCGGAATAGATTCATCTTCCGAACTTTCCTCATCGGAAACACGAGGAGGTTCCTTGGGCTCCTCAGGTTTATCCATCATGACCTCCAACATCTTATTTATACTCGAGACCTCCGAACCAACACTAAAGCTAACCTTGGACAATTCGGTTTGGATGGTTCCAACCGTCACATGTAGGTTAACTATATTGTCGGCCATTTTAGAGATCTCCTCCTTAAAAGACTCAGGGTTATCTCCGTTGGCCATAATACTCTTAGGCGGTTAAGCCCGATATAAGAGTCAAGGCTCTGATACCAATTGAAAGTACGATATAGTCAACTAGAGGGTGGTGAATAGGTGACTAACAATTTTTCTTATTTTCCTTTTTAGTTTGGGATAAACATGTAAAACACAAGGTTATCTAGATGTGCGACTAGGTGAACAACCTATGTGATACGATACAAAGTACGCAACGAAAGCAATATGTAAAGTAGATAAACCACAAATGTAAACAAGGAGACAAGGATATGTTTCCCGTAGTTCCTTCCAAAGGGAAGTACGTCTACGTTGGAGAGGTGTTGAGCCACCTAGGCACTCCAGTAGCACGAATGTGCATGCCTTGTTCTCCTTGAGCTTCTCCGGCGAGGGAGATTCTTGTTTCCACTATGAGGTCGACTTGGAGGCGTTGACCAAACCTTTACACAAGGCTGAGGCTACTCCACAAGATAGTTGGAGGCTCCCAACAATCTGAAGCTTCTTGAATCGAGGTGTAAGCAACAAGCACTAGGGTTTTCTCTAGGTTTACAAGGCACCCAAGAGCTCTCAAGATCCGGCAGGATTGGGTGGATGGATTTGCAATTCCTTTGGTGGAATTACGGATCTAGGTCTCCAAAGGCAATCCACAAATTTTCGGCACGATTGAGTGGTTGGACTGGGAGATCTAGTAGATTTAAGCTCGCATTAATGACTAGAAGAGAGAGAGAGAGTAAAGCTTGAGATAGTGGGGGAATAAGGAGTGCAATAAATACCCCTCCTCTTCCAACAAGCCATTGGGTTCTTTCCTGCAGCAACGGTACTATCCGTGTTTCCACCGGTACTACCGGTGGGGTCAGAGCCCATAGTGGACAACGACTCTCTCGCTGATATCCTAGTTCCCCACTACCAGTACTACCGGTGGTCACAGAGATACTACCGGTGCCTTCCGCTTGAACCTCCGCGAGTGGCAACCCGAAGATAGTTTTGGCGGTACCACCATTGGTACCTCCACCGGTGGTGCACAGAGCACACTTCCATTCACCGGTACCACCTGTGGTATTAGCGGTACCGCCGCCCACCGATACCACCGGTGTCCTCCGCTGGCACCTCCGCCACTTGGTAACCGAAGCTCGATTTGGCGATACCACCATCGGTACCGCCACCAGTGGCTGCTAGCGCTAGGCAGAGGGGCTGAGCCAAGGCTGGAAACCCTATGCAGTGGTACTACCGGTGGTTTCACCGGTACTACCGCGAGCTGGGTTTCAGCTTGGTTAGCTCCTCCTTAGAAGCGCTCCGATGATGAAATATTGCCACGGTGCCTTATGGGTACTTATAAGAAACGCGAGGCACCATAGATGAGGTTGCAGCCTACTCCTGCATAAACTCCACAAGGGGATTAGTCCTCTAATTTTGTTGTCATTAATTACCAAAACGGAAGATGATCGTTCAGCTGGCGGGTTGACACGAGCACGCGTGCACACCATAAGAGGGATTACACATGTGATTCTTGACGAGGGAATTTCAGCGATATCCTTGCAACTAGGCCTAATTTTGAGAATCTACGATTGCTCGGAACTCTTCTACGGCTACATCAATTCAGCTGCCTGGTAATTCATGATCTTGATCAATGCATGTATGGGCATGTATCGTTATCTGCATAGTGATCTTGGCAATTACGTAGGGCAAAAAAATTATATTCTGTCGTGTACACCAGTAGGTAGAACATGGAGCCTAACGTTGGAGGAAGCTGTCGGTGGCAGGATGCACGAGTTTTACCCAGGTTCAGGCGGGACAAAGGCGGCGCCCTATATCCTGCAGTATTTCACTATCAGGGCAAAGCCTCGTACACTTTACAATGTGATTGTATTTGCTCTATTGCTTAACCTAGAGGTTTCTCCCTCCCGTCTTTATATAGACCGGACTTACAAGACTTAATCCTATCTATACTCGATAACCGACCTAACATGGACGGTTGAGCCTTTGAGCTTGTTCTCCAAGTCAGGGTCCTCCTAGGCCTTCGTCCTCCTTAAGACGGCTAGTACGTCTTCTGCTTTGGCCTGCTGGGCCACCCTATAAGGCCCCCTGCCTCATATCTCATGGGCACCATGGCAGCCTAGCTTTAGAGCCACGCCGGAAGGATTCACATCCGGCATAACCCTGACAAGCTACAAAAGAAATCGATGTCACAAACACAGAAACAGGTGGAAATACACGCAAATGATAAATGAGGTTAGTATGATCAAAGGACGAGTGATGACGAAATGTTCCTAATGAAGACTAATCTCAGTGTCACACTAACACAAGGAAGACGCTAGCTCGAATTGCAATTTAGATAAAGGCAACTAGATTTTCACATGTATGACAACTGTTACTTTCACTAGTTGTTTCGAAGCTTATCACACCTACTAATGATCAATGCTTGGCACCACTCTTTTTTTTATGATAATGCTAAGATTCTACTCGATGCTATGCTCACGTGTATGAAAACACTCACTCACGGTGGTACTAGTGGAATGCATGCAATATAAATGAGCTAGTACGAATAGCAAACAGAAGCAAGTTATACCTATTATATTGATCTCGGACTTGCGGCCGGTGTGATTGTTGTCTAGTCGCACCGTCGATTTTTTGTTGTAGATGACGTCGATGGATTTGTGTGAATAGTTGAATCACTCGAATCGGATCAACAACGAACAGGAAAAAAAATCCACAAAATCCGAGGAAGAATCAATGCCAGTGGAAAATGGGCAGACAAATTTCTGTCGCCGATGCAGGAATGTCCGGTGAGCATAGAAAAAATTCTGCTCACCAAGAACATGAAGGTGTTCCTATTAATCCTCAAATTTTGAGAAAATTGTAGACGGTGGGTGAATGGAAAGGTAAGGGTTCTTAAGCAACAAATCCATGGATCAATTCTACAGAAATATCAACGATTCGATAGATTGATCAAAATCCTTTTGGGGCAATTTTTTATGTGATTTTCGAAATTGGATGGGAAAGAAAAAAAATTGGTAGCAAAAGGAAGGCAAATATGTGGAAACTTATGCTTGTGATACCATATGATATGGTTGCCTACCAAGGGATGCAGGATCTTCACAGATTGCGGTGCTCTCGGTGATGAACACGAAACACACAAAGAACACGAAAAATGATGCGGAAGCAAATTGAACAAGTAAACACGAGAGCTAACTAGAAAGATCTATCCAATACGATCTCCCTCAAACGGACCTTACTCCTGTTAAAACCGATTACGCTTCCGGATGGTCCACCTAACCAGTAGAATCCCAAAGAGAAAGATTGGTAATAACTATTAGAATCTTAAGGAGAAAGAGTAGGCATAGTATATAGCATGGATTGTCTTGATACGATCCAAGATACAAATCAAGGAGTAGTTTACTCTTCAAGAGGGATGAGAGAAGATAAACTCATGAGTCAACTCAAATTCATGTCTATCCCTAGATCTGACCCAAGGGGCAGCTTATATAGTAAGTTGGACGAATGAGTGGGTGGGAGTAGCTGGGTATAAGGCCAAAGGCCACTTTTCTGCTCACAGGCAAGGACCGGATAGTCCGGCGGTTGAGGGGTTGGACAATCCGGCGCTCCACTTTGTATCGGCTCGGCTGGAGGCCTTGGCATGGCGATAGAGAGCTCTAGGGGCCGGATAGTCTAGCTGCTGCAGGGCCAGACAATCTAGCTTAAGGCAATTGAAAGTCGTTGGACAATGGCCAGATTTGTCATGCGGGTGTCCGGCGCACGGGGGCACTTTTCCATGTGTCAGACAGTCAGGCCTAAGGTCGCCGGATAGTGGTCGGACTTTTCCGGCGGTTGTCCGGTGCACACGCGTGCATCTCCTAGGCGTCGGACAGTCATAGGTCCCCGCGACGGACAGTACGGCAACCATGTGGCTGCTTCCTCTTCTTCTTGTTGTTGGCCACTCTTTTGAGCATCTTCTTGTGCGTCTTGGGCATCGTCTTGAACAGGCCTGGCACCGTCTTGAGGGCCATGATGGGGTGAGTATCTAAGAACGTAAATCATGTCGGAATGAGGCGATTTATTTACCAAATGGTCATAATCATGCAAGATAGGAGCGACTTCACCTTATAAAGTTTTTTTTTTTTTGATAAAGGGCTTTATTACTCAAAAAGTTCAAGCATTACACCCGGCCTCTGCATCGTGAGATGCACACAGACGAAAATCGAAACTGAAAATAAACAGAGCGACAATGCTACAAAACATCCGCTGTAGACTATCGATGCTATGGAGTCTCAATCCGTAGATCAAGCGGCCATCCATGTGGGATAAAAATATCCCTCACCACCTGCTCCAGTCGTGCACAAGCCTCCGTAAAAAGGCCTCGTAACTCCCCTCGCTGTAATATGGACCACGAACGGAGAATACATGTGCTCCTGAATAGAACCTGCATACGAGAAAAGTTTTTATCATTGAAAATCTTGTCATTTCTACATAGCCAGAGCGACCAAATAACGACAAGCGCTCCTACCATAATAATAGTCTTAAATCGTTTATCAACCCCATTTAACCAATTACCGAATATATTCGCAACGGAAGTAGATTGATATAGATTCGAAGCCATTTGGATAGTGGACCATATAGAACGCGCAAATGTGCAATCAAAGAATAAGTGTTTAATTGTCTCATCATGAGAATAAGAAACACACTTAGAGCTTCTATGCCAATTACGCTTGACAAGATTATCCTTTGTGAGTATGACCCCCTTACGAAGGTACCACGCGAAGATCCCCTTATAAAGTACTTGAGCTTTTGTCTTTGAACCAATTGAAATACTTGGTGATGTTGGGGTAAAGGGTTGCACTGCGTCATCGCGTTGAATATGTGGTAAACTTGTTCATGTTGATCGGTTGCCCTCTTCTTCGCAAGCCCTCTTCTTGTTGGCAAGGATGATTTGAAGGAGGAGAAGGACGGGACGAATTTCGTTCTGATGGTTCAGAAGGGAAAAGAAAGCTAGTACTAGTACAAGTTTTATTTCTGTTCACTGTCCCGTATGAGCAGAGAGATTACAGGTTTGACATCCTTTGCCTTCGGAAAAACTGACACACAGCCGAGCTACGTCTAAGCAGTACTAAGCACTAGTGCCCTACAGAAGAGCCTTTTATACTACACACAGGCGCTTCCTGTTCCTAGCATTAAGAAACTTCATTACCTTAGTGCTTTTTATCATAATATCACACATCACCAACAACAACAAAAATCAAGATCTCACGTCCTACCAATCCTATTACTTATTGCCTTCTCTGCATACATCATGACACCCGCCCCCTAAACAACGACGACCTGTGAGTGTTAGTCGGACCCATGCCCCTAATTAAGCTGCAGCAGCGCTCAGCTCAGCCTGGAGCTGTCAAAAGCAGCCTTGCAACACCGTGGATCACAACCTCGCCCCGGTGCTGGAGAGAAGCAGCCCGCACGGCTGGGACGGGCCACTGAACTGCAGCATGTCGAAAGGGTCCCTGGCGTCGAAGCCGCTCGTGATCCAGGGCTCGCTATGGTGGTGATGGTGGTGGCTGCTGGTTCCCAGAACATCCTCCAGGGTCTCGTTCAGTGGCAGTGGGCTCAGCAGGCCATGATACCGCGGGGTTGGCTCGCCTGGCAGGTCAAACAGAAAAAGCAAAGCGTAAGATAATGGTGGGTGCTATGACCCTAATTCGGTCCCAGGATGTAACCAACAAACACCTGATGGATAAGCAATGAACACCTTGAGGGATCTGCGTGCTCGCTGGACCAGGCATCGGCAGGGCCTGCGCTGTCGGCGACTGCTCCGCGGGCTGGGACTGCAGCTTGAATTCCACGATGCGGTTCGGGAACTTGTAAGCGTCTTGCTGCAACTTCACTACCAGTTCCTGTAAAAACCATGATGTTATATTCATGATCGACACGTCGTTCTTGAGACAAATAGTTATGATTGACTGTTTTTGAAGGATTTTAATTACCTTTTGCGTTGCGGTGAGAGCATTCAGGGAGAAGCAGTGACTCCCGACTACGACCCCAATGATCTCATGGATGCAGTTGAACAGCAGGACGATTCCGTGCCCGCTGCAGTAGGAGTAGAGCTTGTCGTCCAGGACGCACTCCCGGGCGTGATCCACGGTCGATTCCCACATTTTGTTCGACATCCCGCTGCCCAGTAACTGAAAATGGCATGGCATGCAACACATGATGAGAACATGTAAACCATACTGGAGGCAAACTCTGTAAAACAAGGCAGGCTAGGCATCTTACGCCGCGCAGTCCATACTGATCCATCACCAAGTTCCTGAGGAAGTCTTGAACCGTGTGGATTCCAAAGTCAGCGAGCTTCTTGTGGAAAACGCCGTCCTTCCCAATCTTCTCCAAACGCCACACATCGTCAGCTAATGCAGGAGGATGGTGTTTCTTGTAAACTGCGACATAAAAGTTTAGCCAGTTAGAGCATGCATGGCAGGAGGAGGATGTCAGTGTGAAATGTGAATTATTACTAACGGCTTAATTACCTTCGCCACGGTGATCCTTCACCAGGAAAGGATTGCTCACAGCTTCCTGCACTCGCTCCTCGATGGAGCTTGCCCGAGACATCCTCGCGCCCAGCCTGAACTTCCTGCTCCTTATCCAGCTGGAGTTGTCCGTGAAGGAAATATCCCGGACAGAAGCAACACCTTTCTCCAGCACAATGATCACCTCGCCGGACAGCAATGGCCGCTTGCCTTCTCTCTCGAAGACGATGCTTTCGCTGAACTCCTTCTCAGTGTGTTCAAGGCGCTCGTCGGCGTTGAAATCGCCATCGAGAACGAGGAGCTCGACCTTCATGGAGGACAAGGGGCCGGAGGTGATGGCCTGGTTGCTGGCGGCGTCAGTGAGAACAATTCGAAGTGGCTGCTTGTTCTCTGCCTCCACCCTGTTGCCTGTGAAAAGCGTCTGAGGCAGGCTGCCCTGGAACTGCAGCTTGTATCTTTTACTCCTCGTCTTTAGTTGCAGGGGGAGCCTGAAGAAAACAGAGCAGAAATTAAGCCATGACGCATGACATGCCAACCATATATACTTCTAAGTGCACACTTTTGGTACTTTGAGTTTGCAGTAAAAAAGGTCTAAACGCACTGACCACTAGCTGCATGCATTCAGTAACAGTCATAAGCCAGTAGTATTTCAGACGGAGTGTTACGACATTGACATTGTAAGTTCTGGCAGTGTTTTAGTACAGTATACAGACAACAGTGAGAAAAATGAAGAGAGCTACTCCGTAGTAGTATATGTCTAACCTGTTCGCGGAATCAATGTGGCGGATAAGAACATTGTGCACCTCTTCCTGCACCTGAATTCGTAAGAGAGTCAGCACATCATTAATTCGATTTGTTTCCGGTTCTGCAGCCTAAACATGTTCCTGGCTAGCTAGTTGCTTGAACAACAACAAAAAGGAAGTGCTTACCACTCTGCGCAGAAACGGTTCGAGCTTGGGCAGATGCTTCTGCATGTACTGCGCGCCAATGGCCTCCTGCATGGAGCTACTACTGCACGGGGCAAAACGTAGCAAGCATCGTCAGAAACTGAAAGTCTGAAACCATTCGGCCAAGAATAATGTACTCACTGGAGAAGCGTTCGGCGGCGCTTGGCGTCCGGGGAGGCGAGGTCCTCCTCGTCGCCGTCGACCACCACCTCCTCCTCCACCACGTCAAGAACCCGCTTCAAATCCATCCGGAAGACAATGCACACTCACTTGGCTAGCTTCACCTGAGGTGACCGGCGTAGGAGTAGGAGTAGGACTGTGAGCTGGCTGGGCAGGGCAGTGAGAGTGACCACGTACGTACGTGGCCTATAAATAGCGGCGGCAAGGAGGAGGAAGCAGCGCCGAAGCTTCTCTTGTGGAGGGTGGTGGCGGGTCGGTCTCGTCAAGGACACGCTCCTCTCGGCCGGCAAGGGCAAAAGACCGTAAAGCGGCGAGGCTCATCAGACCCCTAGAAATGCCAAGATTCGGCTCGGGCACACCCACCCACCCGGGGCTTTCGAGCTTTCCTCCCTCCCCGTCCTCCTCCTCTCTTTCAGTGCCGCTCGACAAAAAGGGCGGGGAATTTTGTCAGAAAGCGGCAAAGCTGTGCGTGCATGGAGATCATGGAGATGATGATGATGACGAAGCTGGAGAGATGGGCATAGCTAGCGCGCGCCCGGCGTATGGCATGCATCGGGAGGCGTGCCGGCGTACGTGGTGGTGGCCGGTGCATGGCTGGACGATACGCATGCATCGGCCGGAGAAGCTTCCGGGAAGCAGAGCAATGGTGCGGTGGCGATGGGAGTGGCGCGCGGGGCGTGTACGTATGTAGCTTAGGCTTTTGGCGATGGAAGATGGGTACAAAGGCGAGCTTTTCGCCGGGAAGGAGCTCTTGGGTGGCGCTCGGACGGACGGAGGGAGGGAGAAGAAAGCAGAGGGGAGAAAAAAAAAAACAAAGCGAAGAAGGAATTTATTCTCCTCCGCACGCACTGCTTTGCTTTGCGTTGAGTTCGTGTGCCTGCGGAGATGCGATTTTCAATGAAATACGAGTAGCTTTTTTTCCCATTTCCTTTCCTCGTTGTCTTCTTCGCCCAGTCCAATCTCTCCGATCTGTAAATCAAGTGAAAGGGCTTTTACCCATGGAGGAACGAATGATTGTTTCAGTTAAAGATTCGGATGGCCCGAAATCATTTGCATTTCTACGCAACCGTGGAGCAGGACGACTGACTTAAAAATGCTTGGAGATACCAATCCTGGTCTTATTTATTCATCATCTCCGGTTGTGCAGCAGAGCAGATACGCAGCCGCCTGCAGCAGGACAGACAGAGGGAAGGGATTTTTCCATTCTCGCCGGAACGAATTCCCGAAAAGGAATCCTAGAAAGCGGGACATCAGGGTTTCTGCAGGCTGCAGCAGCATCGAACGAGGTATGCAGATAGATGGCGCGCGGCAGAGGAGGGGGAGATCCTCTAATCGTCAGTCGGTCAGCTCTAGCGTCGCCTTTGCTGGCCCCTAGGAAAGCAGCTTACATCATGCCCTTTATTTCCACTGCTATATCTCCAAATCTCCCCGGAAAGCAGCCACCCCCCATCCATGTGAGGCCAAAGCCGGCTTTAGCATACGATGCTGATGCTCCCACCCACTTTGGGCGTGTGCGCGCGCGCCATGTCCCGAGCTACCTCTCACGTACCCATCTTATTATCGGTATCCGAGGCAGGATTATCTGGGAGCTTACAACTAAGGAGACAGCAGATGCTGCCCAGCTGATAGGTGATGGCTGATAGGATTATCTGGGAGTTATCTACAAATGGTTTCCTGGGATTTCCTAGCTTCAAGGCGCTCAGCCAGATGAAAACACAATTGGGCTTTTGCCAATACATGTCAAAATAAGCAACTTAATAAGATTCACCGCAGCAAGTTCGGAAGAAGAAGAATCACTACAAAACTCTGTGACAATCCCATACTTAGCAGGGTTCAAAATGAATACAAGTAGTACAAAGATCATAACTCCAAGCAAGTGTTAATGCTGATATCGGTAGTATTAGCAATGCTTTGCAAACTGCACTAAATCAAAATCAAACTCTGGTTAGGTTGCTAGTGACACTGGTAGAAGCACGCATTCCAGTCACCAAGAAGAGCTCAGGCTTCTCCATAACGAATTGCAGAATAATGGCAGAAATGCTTTGCAAATTGCAATCAACCAAACTCTGCATACGTTGCTGGTGACAGAAGCATCCAGCCCAACCATTAATAATCATCCAGAGCAGCAACAATAAGAGTTCAGCTTATGATTCGGAAAAACCTAAACAGTTCAGGCTATACAGAATGCAGGCCCGGTCCAGTATCCTCACATATACAAAGCTTACGTTACGTGGGCTCTTTCTAATCACAAAGACAACGAGTGATCCACTTGCAGTTTTCCTCGACAGCAATCACACACACTACGGCCCGTTTACCCCATCGCTGGCTGGGTAGAGACGCTACCACTACTGTATTCCTTGGCCAATGCGTACTGCTGCTTCTGATTCTATGACAGGCAAGCGATGAGAGGTGCGCAGGTAACGAGGGGAGGAAGGCAGGAGGGAGGCGTTACACGGCAGTAGGAGACGATAAGTTGTTGTTGGTGGTGGTGGCCGCTGCGGGCTAGTAGGACTCGGTGGCGGGCGCTGGGGAGTGCCTGAAGTGGCAGCGGTGGCCGTAGGGGCAGCCGGAGGCGGCGGCAAACATCTGGCAGGGGAGGGTCTTGTAGCGCGGGTGGCGGACGACGGGGCGCATCTCCTGCAGGCCGTGCGCGAACCGGCACCGGTCGGCGTAGGGGCAGCCGCCGCGCTCCCACTTGTTGCACAGCTCCGTCTTCTGCGTGCCCTGCCTGTATGCCTCCACCTCCACTTCCCCGTCCCCCTGCGCCTCATCCTCCCCTGCCACCTGCAATCACAATTCCCCATTACAAAGATCTGTCAAACAATACGGATATGAAATCACAGTGAGACTTATCGAGTTTAATGCCCGGTTTGTCCCATTATGCAACATCAAGACCTGATCCAGTTCTGCCACTGATGACTAACAATATTTTGTCAACCTGACGAGTTCTGTGTGTAAAGTTTCTGAAATAAGCCAGTTCAGTATTTGTTGAAGAAAAAATATATGCAAGTTCAACACTGTTTGCTTCTTGCAATTAAATCCCAAAGCAAGCGCATTAACAAAACTTTTGTACAGTATGATTTCCCAAGTCAACTTAACGATTTCCTAATCCCATTGCAGCATATATACATATATAGACTAAAAAAATCTCGAGTTGTACCTGACCACTCTCAAGCACAAAACTAGCTAATTCGACATTCCTCGTTACAAGGATTGAGACAGTTATGAATTTGATTGAGTTTCCCTCAAACATACGGCGGATATGGAATCCCACTGAAAATCTCTCGAGATGAATGCTTGGTTTTGTCAAATTAGACAAAATCAATACCCTATATGTGCGACTCACAACTACTCACTACCAAAATATCATCAATCTGACGAGTTTTGTGTGTGAAGTTTCGAACTAAGCCAGTTCAATATTTCTGAAGAAACAAACAGCAAGTGAGTTTTGTGTATGAAGTTTCGAATTAAGCCAGTTCAATATTTCTGAAGCAAAACCTCTATGCGTACGACACTATGTGTCCGATACCTGTACGACGTGCCATCTATCGCTCCGTTTTACTCTTGCCAAAAAAATGAATGGTCGATGGTGCACTGTCGTACGCAAATCGTACATAGAGTGTCGTACGCATAGCAGCTCTCTTTCTGAAGAAACAAACAGCAAGTTCAGTACTGTTGCTTCTTGCCATTGATCCCAAAGCAAGCACATTATCACAAGCTGTATGATCCCAAAGCAAGGACGTTATCAAATTGCAGCACAAATCTGAAAAATCGAGTTGAACCTGACGGCTCTTAATTAAAGTACTCCCTCCGATCCATATTAATAGGTGCTGAAGTGGATGTATCTAGCAATAAAACATGTCTAGATACATCCACTTCACCACCTATTAATATGGATCGGAGGGAGTACAAACCTAGCGAATTCAGCACAGCCTGATGCTTGATGTTATTGTCAAATACTTAAATCGCAAACAAAACGTCCTATTACCAGAGTTCATCTGAATTTGCAGGCTTAAACTTAGCCTTTTCACCACACAATTGCATCGCAAACTTAATTTCCCCTCGATTAAGCGACTGTAGTAATTCAGTTTGACTTACTGTATCAACTGACTCTGCCCAGCGAACCTGACGATTCTAAATCATAACTTGCTGCCTGATGCGACCGTCAAATCACAAATAGATGATCATATACTACAGCCCGTCTAATTTTGCCGGTTTCAACTTCTACTTTTGACATCTAATTGCATCATGAACCAAATTCATCCCCGATTAGTTCGAATTTGCAGGAATTGGGAACTATTGAACTGTATTCGGGGGGTTTAAGCGCAGATTTCCGAGTTCCGAGCAGGTAAGCAAGAGATTCGCGGCGGAATAAAACTGTGAATTCGTAAGCATTTGGGTTTGTGGGGCTACTACCTCAATCGCCGGAGGCGGACGAACACGGAGGCGCTGCGCCTCTGCCTCGTCCTTGGGCTGCTTCATCTGCGCGAGGTAGCCCTTGGAACGTATCGAGATGCTCTTGGGCGCGCCGCCGCGTGCTGCTGCCTCCTCTGCCGGCTTCGGTGGTGGTGCCGGTGCCACCGCGAACGCCTGCTTCCCCTTGGCCTCGAGCTCCTCGAGGAGGAGGGAGAGCTGCATGTTCTCCGCTCGGAGATGGAGGCGCTCGCGGCGGAGGTCGGCGACCTCGTCCGCGGCGTCGCGCAAGCGCAGGAAGCAGTCGTCGTAGCGCTCGGCGATCGCGCGCAGGAGCCTCTCTGCCTCGCGCAGCTCGCTCTCCTGCTCTGCTGACACGCGCAGCGGCGAGACGTAGCGGCCGTCGGAGACGCACGACGAGGGCGAGTCAAGCTTCGGTGCCCCATGTGTGGGCGAGCTGGGTCGACCTCCCTTGCTGCGGTCGTCGGATACGCACGACGACGGGGAGGAGTCGAGCAGCTTCTCTCGCGGCGACGCAGGAATCGGCGACCCGAAGCCCTCGAAGGAGACGCAGGACGACCCCGCGGGCGAGTGGTGCCCGAGCTCCGCCTCCATGGCCTCCGCTGGAGAGCCCAAGCTGTAAACAGAGTGGCTGAGAAATGAGGCTAGGGTTTGATCGAGAGGGAAGACGACGATGAGGAGGTGGAGAGGGCGGTTTACCTTGGTGTAGCCATCGTCCGTCGGGTTTGGAAATTGGAGGGAAGCAGAGGAAGTCGTTGCGGTTTGAGAGGCAGGTCAAAGTGACTTTGATTGGCCTGCCTTATATAGAGCCCGTTCATCCCGCCAGGACCAAGGGCACGATCGGCTTTTCTCTCACCTGACCTGAGTATCAAAGGTATCGAAATGAATCAAGACCGCTCAACTCAACAAGGGCAGAATCGACTTTTCTCCCGGTTACTTGTAAAAGATGAGCTCTGGAGTACGTTATGGCCCTGGAGTAGTCAAGAGCGTTCCATTTCGTTTAAGTTGAACACCACAAAGAAGACACAACTGACAGAAGTATCTATGCCATAACTCTGAATAAATGCATTGTGCACATAATGGTTCAGATAGAGTACAGGGCCAGCAAGTTTCAGCGATATTCAGCACTGAACTACTGACCAAAATATCAATGGAAAAATGAGGAAGGTATTACTCTGATGAAATCAGAGCTGGAATTTGCACAGCATAACAGCTCTGTAATACAACACCAATGAAAATAATCTAGAGCTTCCGGTGGGGTTGTTAGTCATTTTTTGGAGGGTGCTGTTGCAATATCAGACACCCGGAATGACTTCTCAAGGAGCTGGGGAACCGTTAGTTTCAACTCGAAAGTCAGCTTCTGGAGCACATAACACAGGGCGGTCACGTCCCGCATCGCGCGGTGAGCGTCGCCATCAACTGGGATCTTGTAGCGCCCGATCAGAGAATCCATCGACGCAGAGCTGATCTTGTCCCCTGAGATGGAAAAGGAATGAGGTTTAGCTCTTGCATAGCATCATTTGTTTCAGTTAAATTATGATTAAGTAAAAGAAAAACAGAAATCAATAATCCGTAGCAAAAAAAACTGTGGAGAAAACCTATTGTTGTTAACTTAGCCTTATTTCTGTCTCAGAAATATACTTAGATAACCTAAAATGAATATGGGAGCATGTCATTACAATTACAGGAGTAGCATTAGTAACAGGAAGAATAAAACTAGGTTATGTTAAGTTTCCTAATTAACTGTCACCACTAGAGCAAACCGTGCCCTTCCTCTAGCACTGAAAACAATCTTGAACAGTATGTTTAATAAAGTAAACAGAACACTTAGCGAGAGAACATACCATTAGGTTCAACTAACTGTCTTGCAATAGGAAGTGTATCTACAAACAGCCAGTCAACAGGCATCTCCTGTTTACACCGTTCGAACTCAAAGATAAGAAAGGGCACGTCAAAGCTTTTCCCGTTATGAGCAACCCACATAACTGGTTTACCCGCCACTTGACGACTCCAAACATATTGTAGTAGAATGGGTACAAACTCCCCAAATCTGCATACTCGGACATAAAAATTCTAATAAAAAAGACAGAAGAACTCAAGTAGGAATGCGCCAGAAAAAAAGGTGCCCTCACAAAAAAGATAAAAGAACAAATGAAGGGTAATCAAATTTCAAAATCCTTCATCTAAATAAAGTTTCAAAATTCTTGCACTGGACGAATGAGTTTATTGTAAAAGAGATAGCAGGTTGCACACAAGAAGTAGCAAACGGACATTTGACCTAGGTTCATTTGTATTTATTTCTGGAACTACATTTTCAGAATGTAATGCAGCAATCTAACCTCTCATGGAATGCATCAATCACCATGTAGGAGCACATAACATAAGATTCAGAGAACTGTAGTTTTTTATTTTATTTTTGCAGAAAATATCACGAATTAAAGGAAGTGTCAGATGAACGTAAAATGATCACAAGCAAAGAAAAACTCCTATCTGAAGAAGGAATGTAACTTTTGCTTTGCATTTTCTTTTCTTTTATCTCTCTTAGATCGTTATTTGAACTATTATAAAATGAGTAAAAACGGTAGGCAAAATGGAAAATATCTGATAGGGTATAAATCATGCTGTTGGACGATGATACCTTGGGACATCAGATCTGCGGAGCATGCTGGCGCTAATACCGTGAACAAATGTGTTTTTTACCTCTCTCTCAGGGTTTATTAGGGTCTGGAAAGTGCTATTCTTTCCACCGGCAAGATCACGTGCAGCAAACTCAATAATTCTATCACCACGGCGAGAGAAACCAGTAGTTTCAATATCAAAAACGAGGATAGTTGCAGGGCAGTCAGTCTTGCCTCCAGAAACCTTTTCCTGAATATCGTAGCACTGAAGTGATTTCAGGTGCTGCAGATCAGACTGCTTGAATACTTCAATCGATGATTCAACTGATCCACCGTGTAAATGGCGGTTATTGCTGAAGGATTGCTTACATGCTCTTCTTGTGCTTCTCACTAGTACTGATGTACTAAAAGGTCTAGTTTTATGTCTCCTATTCTGAAGTACATTTTCAGAGGTTATTCTGCTGTGATACTTGAGAAATCTGATACTACAACTCTGTCCTATTGAGTTCCTTAGTTGATGGAAGTTACCACAGCAAATAGAATATAAGGACATTGTACAATTGGAGAAAATAGGGCATCAAAGGTGCTGCTGCCCCTATTATTGGGTACAAACTTTAGATAAGTGACTACCGACTGCCCCCTCACTGTTAATCCTGAAATGATGAACAAACAATCATTGTTAGTTGGCATTTGTCAAACTTAAAAATTAGTGAACCCAGAGATATGCAAGAGGGCAACCCAAATAATAATAATGAAGCTATCAGATAGATATATATCACAACACGCAGTGTCAGCACAAGTGAACATCCAAAAACAAGATAGCAAGCAAGCGTCCAAAAATTAAGATAGCAAACCAGACAATACTATGGTAACGATTTTCTACGAAACACATTAAAAACCATGAGAAATCCGAACAAATCAGACAAAACACAAATACAGCAGAGATCTTTTGTATATTGATTCCACAGCTCGCAGATTATAACTCTGTAGAAGCGTGTCCATCAATAGAGAAGAACTTGTAAACCATATATGCTGAGAGTGTGCGATACACAATGCATATTTCTGTGTGTGCATACCCTTATTTCCACTGTTACCTATCTCAGAGCCAAACTGATAACAATATCTTACAGGGCTTATATTTTGTCCTTGGCTCATTGCTGTGCACCACCTAAGCTCCAAGCCTCTGAACAGAAAGTGACAATACTATTTAGGTCCACTGATGGCTTCCCTTAAAACTGCTGATAGGACGATATACAAATCACTTCTGTGTTGCTCCATCAAGGGCTCACCAGTAATCTTTACAGGAGCAGCACCCGCTTTCAAAGCGGTGAAATCGGACCCTATCCCTCATAATTATAACACGACAAAGTACCTTCGAGATTATCTTCATCCATTCATGACAGTCACCGCATGTCTGCAGATTTTTTGACACCAATATTTCTGTCCCTGGACTAGTCTTAAGGATACTATAAGCCACCGCAAGCTTCTCACTGTGGAAGCTGAGGTTTTCTTCTCTTTCCTCCTGTGAGACATCTTTTGTTACTAACTCAATGGATGGAGTATAGCCTTCAACCTTCGCTTTTTGTGATAGGCCATGCAGCACTCGGTAAATACCATCAGAATCAGGATGGGACCGGTCCCCAGCTTTGAATTCATGGGTGCTTCCCCCTAATTCAACCCAACTCAAGCCCTTTATCTTCCTTACTTTCCTTTTCTTCCTCTCTTTCCATACTTTCTCTGAATCATCCCACCTGTTTATTGATGAGTAGATATTTGAAAGAAGGGTATAATCACCACTGCCCTGGCATGCTATCTGTTCAATAGTGACATCACCAAATTTGGTTTGACGATACCTACGGCAAGCACTAAGCAAGGCTCTCCATATCACAGCATCAGGCTTCACAGCCATTGAGCTCACCAAGTTGTATGCTTCATCCAGCAGCCCAGCCCGTGACAATGTATCCACCATTGCACCATAGTGTTCAACTGTTGGAGTGATATTATACTTCATAGTCATTGTTTCAAAGTATTGACGAGCCTCTTCAACCATACCACAATGGCTGCATGCTGTCAATAGTGCAACGAATGTAACCCCATCAGGAACCACTCCTGCATGCTCCATCCTGCGAAACAGTATCACTACATCGGATCCAAGACCATGAGCTGCCAGGCTACCAATCATTGTGTTCCATGTGGACACGTGGATTCTCTTAACCGTGTTGAATATCTTAACTGATATATCGACCTTTCCACATTTAGCATACATATCAAGCAGTGCTGACACTAAAATATGATTCTTTTCCACCCTCAGTTCATCCATCAGTTGATGAACCCACACACCATAACAGCGGGCACCAGCTCGAGCACAAGCTGACAGGACTGAAGAGAATGAGAAACCGTCAGGCACAAGGCCAGAATTGACCAACCTGCTGAAAAGATCCATTGCATCTTTTAGGTGGGAGCTCCTTACTGCACCTGCAATCATTGAATTCCATGAGACCAGGTCCCTGACAGGCATTCTCTTGAAAATCTTATATGCCTTGTCTAGCTGTCCACCCTTCAAATATCCCGTGAGCATCAAATTACCATGGAAAGGATCAGTACTCCACTCAAGCATTGGCAAAAATAGCTCACGCGCTTCCATCATGCGATCATGATCAATATACAATCTCAAAAGTGGAGTTACTGTATCTTGGTTACATAACCCAATTTTAGTGAGATGTGAATGAATTTGCATGGCAGCAAAGATGTCTGAACATTTCGAACAAGCCCTGAGGAGGAGAGCATAGGTTCTGTAATCAGGGCAAAATGCGGTAAAATGGAGCATAGTGCTATAGTCCACTAGTGACTTCTGTGGCGAGCCTTTCTCCAAAGATGCTCGGAGGATGGCATTTGCATATGGAAAGATGAGTCTCGTGGGATGTTTCTTCAAACAGTTTGTGTAGGGCATAGTGCAAATGGGCTTCCGAGGGAATTCCTATAACGCAGGCGCAAAATTTATACTTTATGAAGTTTGCAGTTCAATTACACCAGGTAAATGGCAATAAAAAATATTCAGCAGCCTGATGTAAACACTAAAAGTACATAATAACTAAGATAATCATACAAAGCGAAAGTTGTTCTCATCGCTACCTGAAATGGAAGAATAAAATCACCATCGAGTATTGACTTCTTGTGCATGAATTTACCAATGCTAACACATAGTATATGCCAAATATATGGCACATTTGCACAGGTATGGCCAAATGTGCTTCATTAGAAAATACGTTATGTTATCTCTCTACTAACAGTTCTCATGGTGAAATTCTACATGACAACATTCGTGTTAAAATTAATCAAGTTCACCTTATACACGAAGATTTAAGATCGTCCGAATAGCCAACAGCGATGCTCGATAACCGAAATAATTAAGACCTTAAGTGCTGAACTTATTCCTACATTCACGTGCAGGTGCAGCTCGTAGCTCTATGACAGCTCAGCCACATGCCAAACAAAAGAATCGAAATTCAAGAACCAGCACAGCACATCACATATTAAGGCCCATTTGGCATTGATGAGGAATTGAGGATTATGATACATCATTTAGCCGAATTTTTTCAGATGATTATGAGAATATTGTTCTAGCTGTCTGAGAACAAGAAATCATGTGAGAGGAAATACAATTATACAGAAGTACTAACTGCTGGATAACAAAAATTGTTAATCTGGTTAGAAAAATCATGCAATATATTTTGCACAGCTGTTTTAAAGGTAACCGCAGCGTAGCAACCGCAAATCAGCCCCAAAGACCCTTCCTTCCATCATGTTACATGTGCCTTTACAACTAGGAAAATAAACCTGCTAATGATCTATTCGAAGGAAATAAACCCGCTCCACCAAATCCCCCAAACACTACAACCACGGTGCATCAGCAGGTCAATGGAATCAACTAAAAGCTGCAGGAAACACGTTCGAAGAAAGCTCAACACTATACAGAGCAACGCAGCCAAAGTGCTCGACGAAATGCCTCGCCAAGAAATGAACCAAAACGGCGAATCAGAGAGCACGGAAACAAAGAGAGGAGGTACCTGAGCATCCGGCCGGCCAGCCGAGATCCAACGGAATGGCAAAAGAGCGTCGCGGATGGCAAAGTTGGGAACAAGAAGGAAGTGAACGCAAGCAAGCGAACGAGCACGGAAGGTATATGCCTTGCGGAGATGCGAAGGCTTGTCTCAGCGTGCGGGCGAGAAAGGCTTGGGCAGCGTGGAGGGGAGGAGCGGTGGAAGTGGCGGGAGAGAGTGAGGACAACCGGAGGGCGGGGCGGAGGAGGTGCCCGGTGTTGGCGGATCGACCGCAACACAGGCGTGGCCGCGTGGGAACGTGGGGTGGGAGAGTGGGAGGGGCTAGTGGCGCTTCCGCAATGGCCACTGCTCAGCCTGCTTTGATTAGAAAAAAATACTCATTATTTCAAAAAAAACATACTCCTAGCTTGTGTTAGCGCCTGCTTTGATTTTTTTTATAAGATCTTGATTTTGTTTTCACCCAATTGCCAGGGTGGGCCGGACTTCTGGGCGAGCAGTTCAGCTTCCAGAATGGGCTTACGTTGCTGGATTTGGGCGAAAATTTTATTTTATTTTTGTGAGGGAATTTTATTGACTCTATAAAAGAAAAGAGAAAAGGAGAATGTTGTTGGCTCCCTAATTTGAATTTTGATGTCAAAATAGCAGGTGCCATTGTGAGGAAATACCTCCGTCGATATCTTGTCAGCTACTATTCCTCACAAAAGATCATCAAAAAACAAAAAACAAAAAAAAAAATCAAATATTTGCTTGGCAACTTGCTCACATAGATCTTCTTTCTGATGTCAAATTCAAAAGTGTCATGGTATTGGAATTTGTGGGATTTCGATCGAAACAAACTAATTTATAAAATCCTAAAGGCTTATTCATGAATGATAATAGGTGGGACTAAGTTTAGTCCCAAAATGCTAATAGAGAGTGGGTTGGAGTCCTTACAAGGGTTGGTCTTCTACCATTTAATATGAGCTTGAGAAGAGGAGTGGTATGCGTCCTCCTTCGCCACACACTCCACTGCGACAAACGTGCACGGTATTGTCAGGACAACTATGGCACATTCATCGCGATCATGCATGTACAAAGAACATAGATGGGCTAGGTTTTCTGCATTGGTCTATCGCATGTCTAATATGTGTGATAGTCAACCTCTCAAGTATTGTTGTCCTGGTAGTGCTCGTATGGATTAAATTAATTCAATATTTGCTAATTATTTCAACACATGGCTATGGAAAGCTTCGTCTCCACGACTCGGGGAAGTTGGTGGACAAACCAACACTTTTCTTCAACTTCGAGGCCAGACAGAGGAGAATGGATTCCTGCTACGGAACTCGGACTGTCATTAAACCAGGATAAGAATTGGTGGATTTGAAGATCACGCACCACACCAGGGTGACGCAAGCTTCAGATTTTCTCAATCGTGCAACTTTGGCCCAGGTAAAAATGATTACTTCCTGGTCATGATCATTGAATAGGGTTCCCTCTATCCCCTTGTTGAGAAGTGGCACTCGTCCGAGAGTTCAGATAATTGTCATCCCTCTTGGGAGATCTTTATGGTCGACCCTCCTTGTGGGTCCAAATGATCGAGTCCAGGGAGGTAGGGAGATTGAGAACAGGATCCGGGCCAAACAGTTCTCGAAAATAACAAGAATCCAATGGAACTAGTCATGAATGAAAAAATAATTGATTCATTGTTGTTGTTGAAACAACATCTAGCTCCCTAAGCGACTTTGGTGTTAATGTTAACGCAATTGTGAAATCTAATTATATGTTTAAGCTTATCAGGTTATAATAATGCAACACACTCGATGAAGATGTCTCATGCAAAGCAAATAGAAAATGAAGACAACGTCTCAATATCGTTGGTGGAGAGAGTTGACATAAGAAGATTTGTTGTTGTCTGCGCTTCACGTAGCGGTAGTACCACGGGGATCAGCGGTTGTACCGCTCTTAGCCTGACGCGGAACTACCAGCATTAGTACCATCCTTGGTACTACCTAAAACCCTCTCGGTTACTCATCGGCGGTACCACCAGCGGTAGTGCCGCTCCTGGGAAGGTTTGGTACTGCGTGTGCCTAGGTAGCGGTAGTACTGCTGCTAGTACTGCATAAAGTGCTCTCGGTTAAAGCACAGAGGCACCAGCAGCAGTTGTAGCGCTACTTCCAGTGGTAGTACCGCTAATTCCAGTGGTAATACCGCTCAGGTGGATTATGCAGCAGTACCACAAAGCCATTCAACGGCTTTGTGTGTTGTCCTCAGTTGTAGTACCGCCGCCCCTGGCGGTAGTACCACCGCTGCGGGAAAGGGTGCCCAATGGCCAGATTTGGGGCATGCTATTTAATGCCCCTATTCTTCTCCAAGAGGGCCAAAGCTTCACACACTCTCTGTCCACCATTAATTGGAGCTTCAATCGACTCTTGATGTCAGGCATGGCTTCTGATACGGATCAACGTGATGATCCGTAGTTTTTGCCCGATCTTTCACAGCGAGTACACACAATAAATAATTCCTCCAATCGCGCGATGGACGCAACCTGAAGAACATGACTAATCCAGCAAGCAACGGGGCGATGATCACCACGCCTCAAACCACGGCACGATAATTCTTGATGGATTCAAGAATCTTCACGCAACTTTATTAAAACTGGTAACACGGTGGCGCCGTCCCCGGAGGGATGCTTCACCTGATACACAACTCGTGTCTAAACTCTCAAAATTCTGAACCCCCCAAACCCTAGCTACTGGCTCCTTTATATAAGAGGCCAATCCTTAGTCACTTGGACATGCCCAAACCAACTCCTACCTTAACTGGACTCAAACTGGATACAAACCGGCCCATTTAGAAAGGCTAGATCAACACATGAGGCTTGGAGGCCTTAGACATTATACATCGTAATTTATTGTCCTAGCGTGCTAACCAGTAGATGCCCGCATCATCCTCCCCTTCTTAGGAAGGCGTTGTCCTCAACGCCGGAAGGTCTTCTCCAGCGTGTGCAGCGTTGAATCTTCACATCGCAACGACTCATCTCCATCATCAAGAAATGTCGGCCTACCACATCATCTCCTCCCTCGCTGCTAGCTGAACTTGACATGGTTTTTGGCGCCTCCTTTCTTCTCCATATATGAATAAATTGGCGCGCCACCTCCATCTTCTTCTTCTCAATGCTTATTGGAGCCTCTTTCACTTTCTGATGTATCTTCGGAGCACGACCCTGTACAGGTGTAATACCTAGGCCACATAACTGACGGACACGTCCATCCTTACCCGTGTGCATACGCACAACTCCTCCAACGTTCCTCACAACTGCTCTAACAATTTTGTGGTCTACTATCCGTCCCTCCACATGCACCGAACCACGAACTATACGAACATCTTCGGTCTTAACGCGCTTGTCGACAAAAACTGGACGTGTAGAACACGCTGCATCAACCTTCGTGTCACCGCCAGGTAGGAGTTCAGCTGGCTGGTCACCAACATGAAAAACATGCGTGTTATCTACCTGCACGGCTGAATCAACATGTGTTTTGATGCTCCCTACATCATGCACCCTTTTTTGAATCTTGATTGTCCACGACCGCGACGTCATTTTGTGCACTCTTTCCTTGCGCACATTCAGCACCACATCAGATTGGATCTTCTCATCGGTCATCGGTTTCAACGTCATCTGTTTGCCACCATGCACAAAAGTATATGTATTTGATCTCCCAGCATGCATAGCATCGTGGTCATACTGCCATGGACGCCCAAGTAGCAATCTGCATACCTCCAGCAACACGTCACACCTCCACCTCATCATCATACTCACTGACCGTAAATTGCACTCGCACTCTATGTGTAACCTTCAGCATACCACAACTATTCAACCACTCGAGACGTTTAGATTCAGGAATACGCCATGTGGACAACCCCAAGGAAGTCACCATTGACTTGCTAATGCCATTGGTACATGTGTGGACAGGATAAGGTAGTGTTGTAGTTGAACACGTGTATCCTAGGGCCTCTCATATAATGAGGAGGCACCACATGTTGTAACACATAGCGACTTGATAGCAGCAGGCGCGCAAGGGGAGCCGGCGGTTTGTGCCGGCGACCAAGGCGGCCGGTGCATCGGTATCGATGGGGAGGAGCGCACATAGTCATGCCCCGCGGAGTAGGCAAGTTTGCCGAACTGCGTTAACAAATCTCGGTGTCGTCATCATTGTTGCGATTGCTTGTTCCTGGTAGATTGACTAAGCGCCTACGAATTGTAACAAGTTATATCAGAGCGAGGTTCGAAGGTTGTGGTACGTTGATCTAGAGGAGTCGAGGAAATTGATAAAGTCGATGTGGACTCGCGGGTTGCAATACCGGCGAGTGTTTCCGTCAGGTCGACAGGGATAGGAAAATTTCTTGGACCAGAAAAAGCAACGCATCGGGATTGATCTGTGGACTCGGCACATTACGGGTGTGTTACGGCAGGCAAGGATGTGGACCAGGTCTAGGTGCATACTTGTGGACCAGGTCTAGTGCTATATATGGACCAGGCTAGATGAATGTGTGTTTCGTGCGCGTGGCTCCAAAGGTAAGTGTGCGTGGTTGTTCATGTGGGCCAATGTCCTGTGCATGCAGCAGGCTGCCAGGCCAGGGCAAGAGATTCCATGCGGTGCACGCGCTTGTGGCCAGAGGAGCTCGATGGTTACTCGATACGTGCGTGCGCGACAAACAGATCGATTAGAAGACGGGATTTGTTTTGGAAACAAAACGGGGCCGAGTCCCATGAGGAAACAACTCCTCGTTGTCGCGTCGGAGACGGAACCCTGCGCCTTAAAAGGCTGCAGCGGGGCAGGGTCAGGGACGAGCCGAGCAAATCGATTTCAGCGCAAAATTCTTCAAAGGGATATAGACGGATCCATCGGAGCAGCGGGTGAAATCAAGGCAAGCCAGCATCGGAAGTTGAGAGCCAGGAGGAGCAGCGATACGTGAAGCATAGGTAGAATTTTCTCTTGCTACGTGCGCGCGGGGTACATCAGCTCGGTTATTTTCTTCGCGGGTCAGCCATACAGGAAAAATTATGGCGTCAATAGGTACCATATTTGAAGTGCAAAAGTTCGACGAGACTGGAAACTTCGCGTTATGGCAGACAAGGCTAAAGGATTTGTTGGCAAAACAGGGATGCTTGAAGGTGTTGCGGGATGTCAAGCCAGCTAAGATGAACAATGATGACTGGGAGGAGTTACAGATTCAAGCAGTCGGAACCATACGGTTGTGTTTGTCGGACCAAGTCATGTATCATGTGATGGATGAGAATTCGCCGAAGAAGGTTTGAGAGAAACTGGAGAGTCAGTTTATGTCAAAGACTGCGACGACCAAGGTGTATTTGAAGCAAAAGTTATACAGACTTAAGATGCAGGAGAGGTAGGATTTTGTGGAGCACATGAATACCTTTAATCAGGTCGTCACGGATCTAGCACGTCTAAGTGTGAGGATTGACGACGAGGATAGGGCTATTCTCCTTCTTTGTTTGTTGCCACCGTCCTATGAGCATTTGATCACTACGTTGACGTACGGCAAGGAGATTGTTCAACTTGAGGATGTCACTGCGGCGTTGTTGTCCTATGACATGAGGAAGAAGAACAACGCAGAGGAAGCCGCTCATGGTGAAAATTTGCTAGTCAATGGTGGGCAAGGCAGGTTAGGATACGAGGCAGGGAAGAACAGGAAAAAGAAGAAGGTGCAGTGTCACAAGTGCAAGCAGTGGGGACATATCAAGAAGGATTATCCAGATCTCAGTGGTCGGTCAAGTGCTAATGTAGTAACTAAAAGTGATGACTCTGACTGTGATATTATCTTAGTGCCAGATAGACGATCAACTAAAGGTGAAGCGTGGACGTTGGATTCGGCTAGCTCTTTTCATGCGACTCCCAATAGGGAGTGGTTCTCTTCGAACAAGTCTGGTGAGCTTGATACAACCTACATGGGTGATGACACGGGCCACCGTGTTGCTGGAGTAGGTGACATCAAAATCAAGATTTTTGATGGGGTAGAGAGGGTGCTTCGGGGACGGCCGAAGAGGAATCTAATTTCGCTTGGAGTTCTTCATGATGGTGGTATGATATTCTGTTGTGATCGGAATAAGAAGACCATGAGAATCATGGAAGATAAGGTGATCGTGATGATGGGAGAGAGGAGATCTTCGCATCTTTACAAGTTGCGAGGGAGTACTATTGCAGGTGGAGTCATGGAGACTGAAGTTGCGGGAGTAGCAGCTGTGTTCCAGGAGGCGGCGGGTCTGCGGCAGACTCGTCAAGTAGCTCTCGGTAAGCTACGAAGTAGACAACCCAAGTTCGGAGTACATGGAAGTTTGATGCTTGACGAAGTCAAAGTGATAGAGAATATTCGCCAAGGTGGAGTTTTTTGTATTTGTGTCTAATATTATGTACGAGTAGGGTTACGGTAGGACTTGGAGTTGTAATAGGTGTGGACATAATACGGTAGTGTTGTAGTCGAACACGTATATCCTAGAGCCTCTCATATAATGAGGAGGCACCACATGTTGTAACACATGGCGACTTGATAGCAGCAGGCGCGCAAGGGGATCCGGCGGTTTGTACCGGCGACCAAGGCGGCTGGTGCAACGGTATCAATGGGGAGGAGCTCCCATAGTCATGCCCCGCAGAGTAGGCAAGTTTGCCGAACTGCGTTAACAAATCTTGATGTCGTCATCATTGTTGCGATTGCTTGTTCCTCGGTAGATCGACTAAGCGCTTAGGAATTGTAACAAACTCGTCGTTAGCAACCCAGAAATCTGATAGCACATGATACGGATCAACGTGATGATACGTAGTTTTTGCCCGATCATTCACAACGAGTACACAAAATAAATAATCTCCAATAGGGCGATGAACGCAACCTAAAGAACGGGACGAATCCAGCGAGCAACGGGGCGATGATCACCACGCCTGAAACCACGACACAATAATTCTCGATGGATACAAGAACATTCACGCAACTTTATTAAAATTGGTAACACGGTGGCGTCGCCCCCGAAGGGATTCTTCACCTGATACGCAACTCGTGTCTAAACTCTCACGTGTTACCCTTTGAGAGTATTCACACATACGTCGTGGTAAATTCTGCAGCGCTTCGCCTCTCAGGACTTAGCGTTGCATGTGTATATGAAGGTTGAGTTCTCAACACATGAGAGAGAGAGAGAGAGTAATTAGAAGCTAGGTCTAATTGGGAGAGGAACACCTCGGCCTGATTAGAATAAGCTCTAATTCTATTAGAGGAACCTCTAGTCCAATTAGAGGAAACTCTAATATAATTAGAGGAGGCTCTAATCCAATTAGAAGAACTCTAATCCAATTAGAAGGGCTCTAATTAGATTGCTCTAATTAGTCTTCTAATTATTACAGAAGTTCTAATCTAATTAGAATTGTTCTAATTAGAAGCTTGATACCTTTGATTCGGATTACCATATTGCAGTATTGTAAGCTTTGTCCCTTGAGACCCAAGGTTTTATTGAATCGGAAAGTATGTGCTTGATGAGACGAGTGTGAATCCATAGAAATCTTGCTAATTCCTGCTTTAACCGGATCAATTCTTGTATTGCAAAAGGGATTGTTATCAATAATGAAAATAGGCATGGGCATAAAGTTTCACGTGCAGCGGTGCATTAGTAGTATGGCATATCTTTATCTTTACCTACTAATAAAAGCAATAAGGTTTCACGCAAAAAAAATTCCAACTCGAATTTACCAATATGCCCTCCCACCGAATTTATGTCCGGTAACGACCTTGTACGTGTACGTCCTGCAATCCTTTCTCTCGCTCACGGAGGCGCTAGGAAAGAGGAACTGATCATGCCGGATTCTTCCAGTCAGGCGTAAGGCGCAGGGACGGAGGCGCAAGGAGATCGGAGGCGGCCGTGTGCGAGGAGGTTCTCCTAACCCGCCTCTCTCTCTCGTCTAGCCGGTATGGCTCTTCCCCATCGCTGATTCAGATGGCCACCTGTGGATCTCCAGCGACCGCCGCCACCTCCCTTATCCAGCCGCAGTCTCCACGGGCCTCCTACCGAGCGCTGGAGAATCAAGAGTGTTTCCTCGCAGCCAACAGTGAGCATCTCAATTAATATCTGCTGATGGTGCTGGATAACTGAATCAATTAATCTGGTAGTTCTAGACCACCACGGCTAGCAGGTATATGAGGAGATTTTACACGTCGGTTGCATACAACTCAATCTAGCATCTAGGAGTTTTATCAGGTAGCCGTCGTCTTGATGTCCCTCTAATTGATTCCACTATTCTAAATTGTGGCATTCTCTGCAGCATATCAATCATGGGTATCACCCACAGCGTTGAGGCAACCTTGCACTAAAATTCCGCAGCCATCCTTGCAGCTGCTCTAGCTGACTACAGATAATTAGCAATCTCTTTAAATCCATGTCAGATATTTGAAGATTTCATCTATAAATAGGTGAAACTTTCATATTTCTTCATACATTACTGCATTGCTCGAGCCCTCTCGGTGCAAAATCTGACAAAACACACTCGGTAGAAAAGTATGTGAGGGGAGTCTAATCTTCAGTTTTCCCTTACCATTCTCGGTCAAGTCTCTCCTGTCTACTCATACAATGTGTTGCCTTGCTGATAGTTTTTTTTACATTATTCTGAAATTAATGTGGTTCTGGGTTATTAGAAAAAATATGTAACATGTTGAATCTGATGAACCATAAACTTTGTCTTTCACAAACAAACGTACTCTTTTAACCACAAATGATTAGCTATCTGTATTGATAAAAAAAATCAGCTTAGTTTAGAAAACATCCTTGCTCCTAAGAATACGCATTCTGTTTTTTCATGTGTCCACATTGTGGATCATAGAATAAACAGTTTCCTATCAGAAATTGGTCGGCTGAGCGATGCTCTACTGTGTTGGGTGGTTCTTCAGTGATCTCAATAGTTTGACATAATACAACACCAATTCTTTAGCTATACCTGATATCATCTATTCTAATGTATTTACGCCATTGGCCGTAGCGAAGCACGGGCATTGTGCTAGTATAAGATAAAGTTAAAACAGTTTAGTATAACTAATACATATGCTAATTAGTTGTGTGTAGGCAATGCATCCATAGTCCACTATGCCTCCGAGCACATGTTAACATGGAGTAATTCGTCCAACCTTGACCTTATATTCGTTCCGTCTCGCGAGGTTGCCTATGTTTTTAGTTCTAAAAAGAAAGATAAAAACATTAAGCACACCCAAGGTTATTTTATTTTGCTAAAGATAAGCTTTAATCTGTCCATGAGTTCTTCTTGCACACAGATTGTATTCAGAGTTTTTTTCTCCCATTGACTACCCAAGAAAATGATGAGTTAATGGTGTTGAAAAGTATGATTCTCAATTTTAGACTCCAGTCAAGTAAGAAAGATCAATGGAGGAGCTCTATTTCATCTACCAAATTTTATCCAAGCTCTTTTTATAAACACCATTTTGGTAGTCTTCCTGATGATGTGCTATCCTATGGGATTTGGAAGAGTAAATGTCAGTCTAAGCATAAATTATTTGCCTGGCTTTTGCTGCATGATAGAATTAACACCAGGGATATGTTGATTAGAACACATTGGATTGTTAGTGATTCTTATGAATGTGTCCTTTGTTATGCTCATGATTATCAAGACTGGAGGCATTTGTTCTTTAATTGCACATACAGTAGAAGGATTTGGAACTATCTGCAAATCCCTTGGATTCCAGGTTCTCCAATTTTTACAATCAGGTCGGCCAAGAGGCATTTCTCTGGTCCTTGCTTTGAGGAGATAGTGATCCTGGCCTGCTGGGGCATTTGGAAACAGAGAAATGGTTGGATTTTTAAGAACATCAGACCCAGTTTTAGGGGATGGAAGGCCCTGTTTATTCAGAAAGTCACCCTGCTTAAGTACAGGGTGAAGAGAGAATTCTCTGTTTTTTTTACATCGTGGATTGATTCACTCCCCTGAATCCCTTGTAAATAGTGTAAATATTGTAAATAACTTTTTAATCTTTTAATAAATGGGGGGTTGTGGGGTATTCCCCCACAATATTGGTGTCAAAAAAAACATTAAGCACGGTGATGTCGTTGTTATTTCCTGAGAGATGCGCTTCCAGCAGTCTTACTTATCCTCCTATCACAGACGTTCCCGATCAACCTTGCATGTCGCTCTCACTATACTTTTACCTTTATCACTCTTCGAGGTTTGGTACCTAATGATATGCAGGGTTAACCTCATGGGTGTCCCGATCTTCATGAATCGACCAAGAATAAGAAGAATGAATGATGAACAAGAAGAACACGAGAGGGGAATCGAGGGGAATCGTGGGAAAACAAAAGGGGTATAACTAGCGGGAATTGAAAGACCCAAATCTCCCATCAACTAAGCCGCAACGGCCGCCTACGGGACGATCGGTCCAACCGAACTCACCTTATTGGAAACCGCTTCAATACCACGTGGCCGGTCCACCACGCTAATAGAACCTCAAGGATTAGTTGAGATAGATTGGAAAGTCTCTAACTGATTTCCAAGGGGAAATGATAGGTAACCCAGTGTAGTCTTGATACGAACCTAGATACAAATCATAGGAGTAGCCTTGATACGGTCCTAGGTACAACCATAGGAGTAGCCTCACAAGAGGGGTAAAGAGCTAAGCTCACAAGTCTCAATTCATTTCTAACCCTAGATCTAGCCCGAGGGGGTCCTTATATAGCCAAGGGGGTAGGTGGCGGAGGAAAAGGAGGGGTTTCCCCTCATTTGTGCAGCAATAGGGTAGCCGACCTCAAGGGCTGGCCTGGCCGAGTCTTTAGGCTGGGGTGGGCGCAGCAGACTGGGCAGCCAGCCTGGGGGCGCAGGGGAGCCGGCCCGAGGCCGGGGCGGAGGTCGGCCCCTTCGGGTGGGCAGCCGGCCTAGCGCGCAGGAGGTTCGGCCCGAGGCAGGGGTGGAGGCTAGCGCCTTCGGTTGGGGGTCCGGCCTAGAGGTCCAGGGGAGCCGGCCTGACTGGCCTTTGAGGCCGGGCTGCCTGGTCTTCTCTCTCTTCCTCCTTCTCTTCTCCTTGTTCGATGCCACCTTCTTGGACTTCCTGCGTAGCTTCTTGGCCATCGTCTTGGGTATGATCTTGAGCATCTTGGACATCGCCTTAGGCTCCATGGTAGGATCAAACCTAGGTACGTATAGGGGAAATCCATGAGGTAGCGCACCATTCACCAAGACAGCAAAGGCATATAGAGAGAGGAGTGAGTTCACCTTGTCTTGTATCGATGTCGGGCTTGGTGGAATGGGGTGCGCTGCATCTTCTCCAACCCCCTTGGAAAAGAGTCATCCTCGAATCTTGATCCATCCTTCTGCGTGTGTAACCATGAGAGGGAGAAGTTTACGACGAAGATGTCGTTGAAGTTGAGCCGCTTATCGAAGGTCATGCAAAGGTAGGCTCGTAGTGCGGGTAGTACAAATGCGATGACGATCTTGAAATGGTCCTCTTTGGTTGGTCGATGAAGATCGTGAATGGCGTTGTAGTAGTTGTCGAGTATCTCATGAGGTGGTTGCTCCATTGCTTGCAGAAACGGTTGTGTGTAGATGAACTTGACGTATTGGTTGCACGCCACTCCATTTCTTGCATTGTCGTTGATTCGCTTGTTGAAGTCCATGTACATCTTGACGGTTGGTATGTAGTCGTGGGAGTCATTTTCGTTGATGCGCTTGTCAAAGTGCATGTGCATCATGACGGTTGGTATGTAGTCTTTGAAGGGAATATGCATCGGGGGGCATATATAGGCGAAAAGGTGATTTATTCCTTGTTTATGATAAATGTTTATTTCTCATGCTAGAATTGTATTAACCGGAAACGTTGATAGATGTGTGTCTAATAAACAAACAATGATTCCTAGTAACGCCTCTCGTTTAACTAGCTCGTTGATTAACTGATGATCAAGGTTTCCTAATCATGAACATTGGATGTTGTTAATAACGGGGTCATGTAATTAGGAGAATGATGTGATGAACATAGAACCAAATTAAGTATAACAATACATCAAGTCATTTAGTTTATATTGTTATATCTTGCATACGAAGTAACCTTATTCCTTAGAACATGAGATCATGTCAATCACTAATACCGGAAGGGTGCTTTGATGCCATCAAGTGTCACGCTGTAACAGGGTGACTATAAAGGTGCCTTTGGGTATTCGGAAAGTATTAGTTGAGGATTATGGATCAAGAGTGGGGTTTGTCCATTGATAAGTCATAAATTTATCCTTAATTTCTGATATTCCATGTTGTTTTCATGCTATATGCTACATGTTTCTTTTATACTTTATGCCCTTCTTATCGGTTTTTTGGGACTAACCTATTGACAGGATGCCATAGAGCCAGTTCCCGTTTTCTGTTGTTTTTTGTTTCAAAAAAGTTGTTCTAGAAATATTCTCGAAATTGGAAAATTTGAAGCCCAGAAGTCTTAGAATTCTCGGAGGGTCCACAGAGTCCAGAAGAGACCCGGAGGGGGGCCACAGGGTGGCCACACCATAGGGTGGCGCGGGTCCCCCTTGTCGCGCCACCAGGTGGTGTGGCCCCCCTGGCCACCCCCAGCATCACCCTTTCGCCTATATATGCCCCCCGATGCATAAACCCTAAAAAAATCGGCATTTTCCACCAAAAACATCCGTAGCTCCGCCGCCGACGACGACAAGTTTCGGGGGACAGAATTCTCTGTTCTGGCACCCTGCCGAGACGGGGAAGTGCCTCTGGAGCCATCTCCCCCGACTCCATTGCCATCTTCATCGTTGTTGATGTCTCCCATGATGAGGAGGGAGTACTTCTCCCCCGAGGCTGAGGGCTCTACCGGTAGCTATGTTTTTCATCTCTCTCTCCCATGGTGTGATCTTTATGTGATCGTGAGATTTGTAATCTAGTTGAATAATTAGATGTTACTCTTCATCTATTATGCTACTCGAGTGGTTTTGTTATGATATCTCTGTAAACACTTTGATCACGGTGTAAAGGTGACTGTGTGTGCACCATGTGGTTTAGCACGATATTTATATCTTGTGTTTTATGAAATGTTGGCATTTGTTTAGTAGTTTCTAGGACGCTCATAGTGACAGCGTGGGGTTAACTAGACACGGGAATACAAACTTGAGGAGTGCTGTTACAACCCTACGCAATGAATTGGTGTTTGTTATTCGACCGGAGAGTAGTTCGTTGTAGCATAGTGAAAAGATGATATTTATGCATTCAATTATGTTATCATTGTCGAGATTTTCACTAGTGAAAGTAGGATCCGTAGGCCTTACTTCTAAGTATTGAAACACCGTTTACAATCAGGTTTGCTACATGTTTGCATGCTTCCATTTTTATTTCAGATTGCGATTATCACTTATAATCATCCATATTACTTGTATTTCACTATCTATTTGCGGAACTAGTGCACTTATACAACTTACAATTGTATTAGGTGTGTTGGGGACACAAGAGACTTCTTCTATCATAATTGCAGAGGTTGCTTGAGAGAGATACCTTTGACCTCTTCCTCCGTGAGTTCGATAAACCTTGGGTAATCCACTTAAGGAGAACTTGCTGCTGTTCTACAAACCTCTGCACTTGGAGGCCCAACACTGTCTACAAGAATAGAAGCGTGCATAGACATCGAGATATTTTCTGGCGCCGTTGCCGGAGAGGTAAGGTAAAAAGTACTCACATCCTGTGTGAGTGCTCGAAGTTATTTCCTTTAGATTCTGCAATTATATGTTTTTTTCTTGTTTTTATTTTCACTAGTTAGGCTTGTCTTCACTTGTTGCTTGTTTTTATTTGTACTAGTTATTCTTAATGGAAAACAACAAAAATATGAGAGAGCTTTATTCCCATGCTAGTAGCAATATTATTAGTATAAATTCTTTGAACACTATTGTTGCTAATGCTATGGAAAAGTCTAAGCTTGGGGAAGCTAGTGTTGATGAATATGATATGTTTAGTCCCCCGAGTTTTCAGGAGGCAATTTTCTTTGATGATACTTTGCCTCCAATATATGATGATTACAATGATGAATATTTTATTTTCAGTCCACCTACTATTTAGTAGAAAATTAATTATGATCACAATATGCCTCCTATATTTGATAATTATGGTGATGAGAATGATAATGATAGCTATTTTGTTGAATTTGCTCCCACTACTATTAATGAGAATGACTATGCTTATGTGGGGAGTATTAATTCTTTTATGCATATGGCTCATGATAAGAATGTTTTATGTGATAGTTATATTGTTAATTTCATTCATGATGATACTGAAATTTATTATGAGAGAGGAAAACATAATTTTATGCATCTCAACAATATCAAGTTTCCCCTCTTTATGTTGAATTTTTTTAATTTGCACCTGTTTTGCTTTCCTATGCTTGTTGCTTTGTGCTTTATTGACATGTTCATCTACAAGATTCTTTTTCATAGGAAGTGGGTTAGACTTAACTTTGTTTTACATTTTCTTCTTGATGCTCTCTTTTTCTTCAATTCATATTTTGCATGTGAGCATCTTCTCAAATTATCATGCCTAGCTAAAATGCTTTAAAGAAAAGTACTTCTTGGGAGATAACCCATGGTTTTATTTTTTGCTTTGTTTTTCTCTGTTTTCTTTGATTCGAGGGGTTGTATACTTCTGTAGCAACTCCTTTGTATCTATATTTCATGTTTTAGTTGTGCCAAGTAAGGTTTCTGACGAGAGTTGGAGTTGGTTTTTGAATCTCTGCGCAGGAAACAGATTTCCGCTGTCCACCGTAAAAAATCGTATAAATCATAGACAAATCATAATGCCCTGAAATTTCTTGTGCTTATTCCTCCGCTAACTTTTTTTTCCTGTAAGTTTTTCTATCTTAGCAACATAAGTGCCTCGAAAAAAATCGTATTTACAATTTGTTCTGGTTTTGACAGATTCTGCAATTTTTCTTACATTTGCTCTTTTGCGATGTCAAGTGGATTTCTTTGCTTCAGAAAACATCAGTGGCTGTAGACAATGTTTAAAAGTATCAATATAACTTGTGCCCATACAGAACCCATGGATTTTGTATTTTTTCACTAACCCTCTAATGCGAATTACTCTTTGAGTGTGGTGTGAAGGAAGTTTTCAAGGGTCAAGAGAAGAGGGTGATATATGTGATCAAGAAGAGTGCAAGGTCAAAGCTTGGGGGTTCCCCCGTGGTTCATCCAAGAATATTTTTAGAAGACTCAAGCATCTAAGCTTGGGGATGCCCAAGGCATCCCCTTCTTCATCAACAATCTAGCAGGTCACTTCTAGTGAAACTATATTTTTATTCGGTCACATCATATGAAGTTTACTTGGAGTGTATGTTTGTTTTTATTTTGTTTTACTTTGTTTTCTTTTGTTTTCCTTGCTTTAATAATATAGTTGGAACCTAGAATTATTTTTGTGGGAGAGACACACGCTCTGTTTTTCGTTTGAATACTTTCCATGCTCGTATTCTTAGATTTTCTTCTAGCTGCTACAAAATTTCTCCTTAGCTCCTGTTTTTCCTGCGTCTCTTATTCAGATCTATTAGTTTTACTAGAGTTGTCTTAGTACTCACTTGTTTAATTTCTATATCTCTTGGAGAGTTTTTTTTGTTTGGTGTTTGGTAGAAAATGCTACGTGTGGTAGATGGTATAACGGAAAAGCTTGCGTATTCTTGTAGATCATTAAATTGGTTCACTTGATTATTTGCTATTGTTTTCAGATATTAATATGTTTAATGGTAAACATGCTGGTTTAGTAGAGTAAAAACAATTAATGGTTGGTATAGAAGCTTGAAACTGTTCCACACTCAAATAACCAGTTGATAGGATAATGGTATATGACTTCCTTTGCTGATAGCAATCATAATGGCTTTTTGTTACGCGCTATGGTCGGGGTAACTAACAATGACTTTTCACTGCCACGGACTCTCTTGGAGTGATTTTCATTATGCCTCGTGATATCATGATTTTATTTGAAATCTTTTAACTTGTGAGTTCTATGTTGCCGTTTTCTGGCACTTCCACCATCCATATTTGCTAGCCTCTTCGGTACTGTGCATTGCTCATTCTCACATTGAGAGTTGGTGCAAACTTCGCCAGTACATCCAAACCCCGTGGGAGAACTTTGTTCTTCTACACATAAGCCAAAATTTATCTTCCTCAAAATAGCCACCATACCAGCTACCATGCCATTTCCATAGCCACTCCGAGATATATTTCCATACAACATCCATCATCATTATGTTACTTGTCATGCTTCATTGTTATTTTGCATACTGCTACACTGGCAGGAGCATTTAGTTTTATTTACATCAGAGATATTCCAGTTTGAGTTATGAGTACTAAAAGTGTGATGATTCATTGTAAAATAGAGTGTTGCCCCTACCAGTGAGGTTATATATCAAAAAAAGAGAAAAAGCCCAAAGAGAAAAATATATTAAAAAAAGCAAAAGAGAGAAAATAAATAGAGAGGGGCAGCATTACTATCATTTATTCCACACTTGTGCTTTTTTTAGCATCATTACTTCAGTTTGGAGAGAGTTTTCATATTATGACTTGCATAACTATGCGGGGAACTTACATTACAGAACTTGGCTTATATATTCCAATGATGAGCCTCATCAAAAGAGCTCTAGGTCTTCGTGAGCAAGCAGGTTGGATGCACCTCCACTAGTTCCATTGGAGAGCTTTCATACACTTATAGCTTTATGTGCATCCGTTGTGTGGCAATCACTACTCCTTGCATAACTTCGATTATAAGGCTTCCTCTTGTCTAATGATCACTTTCAGTTGTGTGAGACTTTCTTCCATTTACCATCCAAACCCCCAATAATGTTCTTTTAGCCATAACATCCTGGTGCCAGGAACCAATGCAGAACGCTTGCTTGTTTTAAGTGCACATTTATTTGAATGATTTTCCTATGTGCATATTGTTGTCACTTGACTTGATCCTAACATGAGTTATTGTGAGAGTTTGATGCCTTGGATGACTATAGTGTTGTTCTTGAATCTTAAATCATCTTTAATATACTTTGCACAGTGAATTGTCTTTTAGTATTGATTCATTGAAAGGTTTTACTCTGTTATTCCTAATGTTTATAAATTACACTTGATATCAACTATAAACCACAACCTTTATTCATTTAATCCTAGTTTACATGCTTTACATTACTTTGATAATCAAGTTTATGTTGGTAGCATGTCACCTCAGAAATTATTTGTTTTGTCGTTTACCTACTCGAGGACGAGTAGGAACTAAGCTTGGGGATGTTGATACGTCGAAATGTATCCTTAATTTCTGATATCCATGTTGTTTTCATGCTATATGCTACATGTTTCCTTTATACCTTATGCACTTTTTATCAATTTTCTAGAACTAACCTATTGACAAGATGCCATCCAGTTCTTGTTTTCTGTTGTTTTTATTTTCAGAAAAGTTGTTCTGGAAATATTCTCGGAATTGGAAAACTCGAAGCCCAGAAGTCTTAGAATTCCCGGAGGGTCCACGGAGTCCCGAAGAGACCCGGAGGGGGTCCACAGGGTGGCCACACCATAGGGTGGCGCAGGTCCCCCTGGCCGCGCCACCAGGTGGTGTGGGCCCCCTGGCCACACCCCCGGCATCGCCTTTTCTCCTATATATGCCTCCCGATGCATAAACCCTAAAAAATTGGCCTTTTCCACCAAAAACATTCATAGCTCCGCCGCCGCTGATGACAAGTTTCAGGGGACATAAATCTCTGTTCTGGCACCCTGCCAGGACAAGGAAGTGCCCCCGGAGCCATCTCCATCGACTCCACCACCATCTTCATTTCTGTTCTTGTCTCCCATGATGAGGAGGGAGTAGTTCTCCCCCGGGGCTGAGGGCTCTACCGGTAGCTATGTGTTTCATCTCTCTCTCCCATGGTGTGATCTTTATGTGATCGTGAGCATTGTAATCTAGTTGAATAAGTAGATGTTACTTTTCATATGTTATGCTACTCGAGTGGTTTTGTTATGAAATCTCCGTAAACACTTTGATCACGGTGTAAAGGTGAGAGTGTGTGCACCGTGTGGTTTAGCATGATATTTATATCCTGTGTTTTATGAAATTGTGGCGTTTGTTTACTAGCTTCTAGGACGCTCATAGTGACATCGTGGGGTTAACTAGACATGGGCATACAAACTTGAGGAGTGTTGTTACAGCCCTACGCAATGAGTTAGTGTTTTTTATTAGACCGGAGAGTGGTTTGTTTGTAGCATAGTGAAGATATGATATTTATGCATTCAATTATGTTATCATTGTTGAGATTGTCCACTAGTTAAAGTAGGATCCCTAGGCCTTGTTCCTAGGCATTGAAACACCGTTTACAATCAATTCTGCAACATGTTTGCTTGCTGCCATTTTTTATTTTAGATTGCTACTATCACTTATAATCATCCATATTACTTGTATTTCACTATCTCTTTGCCAAACTAGTGCACTTATACAACTTACAATTGTATTAGGTGTGTTGGGGACACAAGAGACTTCTTGTATCATAATTGCAGGGTTGCTTGAGAGGGATACCTTTGACCTCTTCCTCCTTGAGTTCAATAAACCTTGGGTAATTCACTTAAGGGAAACTTGCTGCTGTTCTACAAACCTCTGCACTTGGTGGCCCAACACTGTCTACAAGAATAGAAGCGTGCATAGACATCATCCATCCAAAATGACGGAGAGATATACTCCGGGCCCTCTCGGTGATATCACATCGATACCGCTTGCAAGCACGTGGCTAGGTCACAAGGATGTCATATCACGGAACGAGTAAAAGAGTACTTCTCAGTAACGAGATCAAACATGGTGTGGTTGATGCCGATGATGAGGTCTCGGACAAGTAAAATATCGAGAGACAAAATATATAGGAGTCATCACGGATATCCAGATCCTGCTGTTGATTATGGATCGGAGAGGTGTCTCGATGATGCTTGTTTTATTCGCGAACCGTAGGGTGACACACTTAAGGTTTGATGACGCATTTGAGAGGATACGGAATGTCGGAGAATAGTTTGGACAGCACGGGAATTGTTTCAGGTAAATTTGAAATAGTTCAAGGGGTTTCCGTCGAATGGTTATTAATAGAATTAACAAATGATTCGAGATACTATATGCAATTTTTTGGTAATAGAATTAACAAATGCTGAAATAAAGAAATAAAAATGTTTTATTTATTTATTAAAGAAAAATCTTTGGAATTTTTTAGTGGATTTTAAATGGAGGATGAGTGGGTGTGAGTGGAGAGTCCACTCACATGATGAGGGGAGAGGTGGGGGCACCACCATGCTTGGACGCATGGGGCCTTTAGGCTGCCACATCCTCCTATAATAGAGAGCATGAGCACCCTCTACCTCACACACTTGGTGTCATCTCCACCTCCCTCCTCCCGCTGATCCACCTCATGTTCATGCGCTTGGCGAAGCCGTGAACGATTTTTTCTCCAGCACACCAAGCCGTCGTGCTGCTGGAATTCCGAGGGACCCCCTACTTCCGTTGCCCCGCTGGATCGAGGGAACGGAGGTCTTCATCAAGCCGTACGTGTGAGATCTGGTCACGGAGGCACCGCCGGATTGTGGTGCACATCTTCTCGGTCTTGAGATCGACATGAGTACGACTACGCAAACAATGAAATTCTATCTCGTAACGCTTTGTGTCTTCAAGGGTATGTTCTCCTTAAGACTCTCTTTCTTTCTGTTGCTTTCGTCTCCTAGATTAGATCTTGGCCCTTCGGGTATCTCTCGCGTAGGATTTTTTTGCTTTCTAGGCAACGTACCCTTCAGTGGTATCATAGCCGGACCTATGCGTAGATGTCTTGTATGGGTAGAACACATAGGTGTATGTCGGCGTTGATGATGATGTTATTGCCTCCTTGAGTATTTTATGATCTTAGTGGCATAGTAGGATGAAGCTGCCCTAGATTAGCTTTACATGTACTTTGTATGCGAGACCTGTCTCACTTGTGGCTGAGGGGTTCCTGTTTCTCCTACTATAGTTAAGATCTAATCTATGAAGGGTTTTTAAAAATATTTTTATCAACGTTGTGGTTCATGTTCGTAGGTATGAACAGTTCTATCCTCAAAAGCCCAAGCTACGTAAAATATGCAAAAATAAATTAGAGACGTCTAACTTGTTTTTGCATGGCATGTGATGTGATATGGTCAATGTTAAAAAATTGATGTATGAGATGATATCTTTTGTAAATTACTGACATACCGACAGAGGCCATATGGTTGTCTTATTATTTATGGCATGCGTGATGTATATCATATCCATGTGATACATTGTAATTTGATGGACAATCAAGATGGAGGTGCAACGGACCTTGGTGCCACGCCGGTGGAATGATGGAGATCATAGCATGATGCAAAATATGGAGATCAAGTGCAAGAAGGACCATATCATATCACATTATCCATGCATATGATAGTAATCCTTTTATGCATCTTATTTTGCTTAGATCGTGACAGTAGCATTATAAGATGATCCCTCTCACTTAATATCAAGATAATAATGTGTTCTTCCTTAGTATGCACCGTTAAGAAAGTTCGTCGTTTCGAGACACCACGTGATGCTCGGGTGTGACAGACTCAACGTTCACATACAACGGGTGCTGACGAGCCTAACATGTACAGACATGGCCTCAAAACACACGCAATACTACGGTTCTACTTGGCGAGCCTGGCATGTACAGACATGGCCTCGGAACACGTAACCTAAAGGTAAAGCATGAGTCATATGGTTGATATGATGAACATGTCGATGTTCGCCTTTGCAACTACATCATCTCACGTGATGATTGGTTTTGGTGTAGTGAATTGGGTTTGTGTAATCACTAAAACGACTAGAGGGATGTTGGTTTTGAGTGGGAGTTCATGTAGAATTAACTTGAACTTATTTTATAATGAATAACCAATCAAAGTGAATTTGCGCAAATTTTAGTATTCATTGGCATCCACAAACTACCTTACACTTAGATTCTTAATTGAGATATAACTGTTATGATCTGGTAAAACCATTTAAGATTGGTACCGTATTAGCAAAATTTAAAATTGAGTCCTATTGTAGATTTTCGGTATTTCCTACCTAGATCCATATGATTAATGATTGATTGATCTAGAGAGAAAATAATTCCTACTTAGAATCCAGTGTCATGCTTGCTTCCATAATAATTTATCTTCAAAGAATGTTTTATTGATCAAGGTGATTTAGGAACTGAAAATAACTGTTTTTATAAACAATCAAGTAAAATATATATTGATATCTAGAAACTTATTTGTGGCAACATGACTGGGTATAATTTAGCATGACAATGTGGTTATATTATTTGAATATATGCAATGACTGAAGACGCTAGGCGTTTGAATCTTCCAAAAAGTTGGGTGCTAATATTATCTTCTAAATTCCTTCCTTCGAGCTATATTAGCTTCATCACAAAATTGTTATGATGGTATGGATTAAAACTATGGGTAAAATCATTTACCTTGCTTGGAGATTGCTAAGTGTGGAATCCAGAAGAATGCTATTAATATGGTGATATTAGTATAACCATCAAACTCAAAGTGTGACTCAATGGGTGATAGTATATGACTAACACGCCAAGGAAAATGTTCTAGTGGGACTAGCATCGTTTGATGTTGAATGATTCTTATGTAAAGAAAAGGGAATATTGAAAATAGAATTACAAAAGGTATATGGCAGAAAAGAAGAAAACAGGAAAAGTCCAGCTCAGGAGTATATGCTTGATATACAAGTTATAGATGTATTAGTAGTTAACAAAGTATTTTTGGGTATTCTGATACCAGATTGGTTGGTATGAGTTGTCATACAAAGCAACACAATGCAAAAAATACAAGGGCCTAAAAGGAACTAGTAGTAGATGTGGAATCGATCACGAAAAGAACAGAAATAAAGTGTTATTGTGTTCATTGTCGTATCGAACCAAACATTCAAGATTTATTTTAAGAACTTAATAAGTTGTTATTTTGTTTCGGTCTTTTGTTAGAAAAAATGAGATTGTTCAAACTATGACCATATTCCGTAATTGATGGATGCGTTAATATAAATCGTGTTGGTAAAGTAAACACCTATAAGACTAAATGCTAAACGTTGAAAGACGTAAAATAATTTCACTTAAATTGTGACACCATCATTTTAGTTCATATCAGAAACGAAAACATGAAAGGAACTCCATGTTAATGGACTTCCGGAGTCATTTTGGTTTGAATAAATTGACGCTTGTGAGACCTCTTCCAAAAGATGACTATAATCCCATTCATACACCAAAGTAGAATGGATGACTACTTTAGTGGATATTATACATATTTATGTATATAGTTCATTATGTGTAGTCATGTGTGGTGGATTTATTTTCCTTCATAAAATTCCATCAAAGAATTGAGTAGATATGTGAGTATATCTATTTAAAGAGAAAGGAGTTTGATTTTTTTTGAATTGGTTCAAATTATTGTTAGTATAAAGTAAAAATCATCGTAACAATATAATCAAGTATTTGTGATTGCATCATAAAGGATAAAGTTTGACGTACAAGTTTAGCAAAACATCTGAGGAGTTGCGGAATTGTTCTAGAATTTACCCTTCTCGAATACCCCACATAAGTATGGAGTGTTCGAGAGACATAATCAAACCTTGTTAGACATGGTAAGATAAATAAAAATCCATTATATTTATGTAGTTTATACATTAGAGACTACCGCTTTTTTTTACACTGAAAAGAGCGTCATTATGATCCGTTGAAATTGACACCATATAAGTTATGGCTTGGGTAGTGACCTGAATTGTCTTTTTCTTATGTTTTGGTATGCATAGCACATGTAAAATGTTTACAACCAAAATAGGATAAATATATGTTTATAAGGTTATCTCAACGAATCCATTGGGTATTTGTCCTATCACCGAACCAAAGACAAATGTTGTTTGCCATAAGGGCGAAACAAGTGAGTGGGAGGACTGTACAAAGTCAATACCATGTCAATAGTAGCGCAACACTGGAAGTTGTTCTAGGGTTTCCTATTTTGACAAAGTAGAAGACACTACATGTGTTGTAAATACTTCGAATGAGTTTGCAAACTGAACCACAAAAGTCCTAAAAACTTTGTACTTAGACCAACTTGTGGTTTAAGAGTAAAGTGTTGTTTTGACAACAAAGGACCTGGAACTTATAAAGGAAGCAAATGACGGGCCCTGACATCGTAAAATTGACTATGAGTCATTGTATCCGCAATAGTATCCCTGTATGAATATCAAGTATGTGACTTGGTAGTTTTTTTTGAAAGGCCTGATGCCTAACGATAGCAAACAGATCTATTTAGAAACAAAGACATGGATATTTACATTCTTTGAAAGTTGTGCTAGTCAAAAACATGTTTTCGACAAAGTTCAAAGAGTTGACTACTACAAGATTTTGATCTTCCGTAGTGATGCTTTAGTCTTGGCGGATAGTTCTAGAAAAAGTTACATATTATGATATGAAAGTTGAATAACAAAACCAACTCTCCTCTCTAGGAAGTTTGATCGAGGATGTGTACTTGACACAGTCTGAGAGTTCTATAAAATTCAAAAAGGTTGCCGGAAAGGTATGCAAACTTCAATGGTTGAAGTGAGCACAACGAAGTTGGAATCTTTACCTTAATGAAGTTATGAAAAGAGTTTGATTCCATCATGAACGGTAAAGATGCTTGTAAAGTTACAAGAAATTAAGTGGGAGCGCTAAGACATATTTCTAATGCTTTATGTAGATGACATATGGTTGATTGGAAAATATGTATTTTAAATTAACACATTTAAGATTTTCATATTGATGAAAGGCTTAGGAGATATCGGGCATCGATATCTATAAGAGATGGATTGAAGCACCCGATATGATTGAAGCCAAATTACATAGATGACATTCTGAAGTAAGTCAACATCGAAATGACAAGAAGGAGTTCTTGCCACATGGAAAAGAATTGAGCAATATTCAAGTGTTTTGACACATGATGAGCATAATTGAAATTGGGATTTATGATTCATGTGTTCCATGCTATGTACACAACCAGATGAGTCATGTGCTAGAGAATGTTATAGAAGGATAATTCGTATGATGATTAGACAACAGTGGGAGAGATCCTTATGCCATTTTTACAAATGCTAAGGATATGTTTTCCTATGTAGTAATGACAAAATATTCGTTTTTTAATTAGTTACACTAATAGTCTTGTCATTTATTCAAGTAATTTTATCTCAACTAAAACATGTGATGAAAGGTAGCACAATAGGCTGGAAAAAAGTTCCATGCTGAATTTGAATGAGTTTCAAAATTAAAGTATTGTGACGGTATTACAAGAAAGGCTAAGTATATCGTTATGTTGACAACAAATAATAGGAGTATTTTGTGTCAAGAAGTTCTTTAATGAACTTGGTGAATTTCCAAGATTGCTAACACTATGAAGCTACATTTTCACAATGTTAGTAACATTAGTTTAAGCTTAGGAATTAAGGTCTCACCGGTTGACCAAATATATACAAAGGCATCTCATTAGAGAATGAGTGATGCGTATAGACGCAAAGACATGCAAATATGATAGGACTTGAACATTTCAGATCTTTTGATGAAGTTTACCACATGCGAAGCATGGTAAATAACACAGAAACGCCATATGTGTTAAGTGCTTACAGACTAGATTATTGACTCTAGTGCAAGTGGGAGAGTGGAGGGAATGTGCCCGAGAGGCAATAATAAAGTAGTTATTATCTTATTCCTTGTTTATGATAAATGTTTATTTCTCATGCTAGAATTGTATTAACAGGAAACGTTGATACATATGTGTATAATAAACAAACAATGGTTCCTAGTAACGTCTCTCGTTTAACTAACTCGTTGATTAACTGGTGATCAAGGTTTCCTGATCATGAACATTAGATGTTGTTAATAACGGGGTCATGTCATTACGAGAATTATGTGATGAACATAGACCCAAATTAAGTATAACAATATGATCAAGTCATTTAGTTTATATTGTTATATCTTGCATACGAAGTAACCTTATTACTTAGACCATGAGATCATGTCAATCATTAATACCGGAAGGGTGCTTTGATGTTATAAAACGTCACGCTGTAACAAGGTGACTATAAAGATGTCATTGGGTATTTGGAAAGCATTAGTTGAGGCTCATGGATCAAGAGTGGGATTTATCCATCCAAAATGACGGAGAGATATACTCTTGGCCCTCTCGGTGATATCAAATCGACACCGCTTGCAAGCACGTGACTAGGTCACAAGGATGTCATATGACAAAACGAGTAAAAGAGTACTTGTCGGTAACAAGATTGAACAAGGTATGGTTGATACCGATGATCGGATCTTGGACAAGTAAAATATAGCGAGACAAAGGGAATTAGTTACGACGTTGATGGTTCGCATGATCACAAGATTCATCGTTGAATATATAGGAGTCATCACGTGTCGGGGGGTTACCCCCGAGTAGGGTAAAGACAGGTGGTAAAGGCCGCTTACAGAAGAGAGGTTTGGCCGAGTAGCCGACTACCGGGTACTCGCTACCCGGTCGACTGCTACCCGGTCTCACCTCAAGATGACCAGAAGGAGATATCAACCAGTTTCTACCATGTCGAGTAGAAGGTTTGGCCCGAGTACAATTGGCGGGAACCTTTGGCGGGAAACTACTCGGGCAGGAAGTCAAAAGAGCCGTTCTGACACAGGATCCCGCGTATCCTGGGTCCGTACTTGGCAGCATTCGAACTACTGTTCACATGGGGACGGCCTGCCTGACAGTGACAGCATGGAAGCAGTCGGTGGCAGGATAAGGGGGGCCTACTCTGTGACTAGGTACAGTGATACCAGTCTGTCCCCTAGTTTTGCCCAACGACTTTACAGAAGCGGCCGAGACCAACGACCAAAGCTGTCAGGCCGTACTCGGAGAAAGGACATGTGAACACTATGTCGACACTTGTCTAGGATTTGGATGTATCCGGCTGGGCGCCGTGTATATAAGGTGCCCCGCCGCCTCCTGCGCGAGGCACGCTCGGAGACGCTGGGAGACATTGAGAGGAAACCCTAGAAACCCTAAGTTCTTGACCTAGCTCTACTCGGGAGCATAGAGAGGCTACTCAGTGAACATCTTTCCTTGTACTGTGAGCTACTCGGTGACATATAGCAATACATAGAGAAAGGCAGGAGTAGGGGTTTTACCTCCTCACGAGGGCCCTGAACCTGGGTACATCGTGTTGTTTGTGTTGTGTGGATCTCACCTCACGCGGCTACTCGTCGCGTGATCCCTCCCCGGACACCTCCAGCGTCCATCGTTCCCACATCTTTAGCCATCCTATGGCATCTGCCGTGACACCACCACGACAGTTGGCGCCCACCGTGGGGCAACCAGCGGCGCTGGCTGGAGTTACTGTTCGGACGGGATCTTCATCTGCGGAGCGCGTGGTTTGTGGCCTTGTCCACAGATTCGGCTCCTTCGACTTCGTCACTGACAACGCCGGCTGTTTCGGCGGTAAGGCCATGCCGGAGGGCGGCTCGGTGATCTCCTTCGGCTCGCATCTCGTCTACGTCGCCACCGTCGCCAACGACGCCTACCCCGAGCTGGTGCACGACGCGGAGGATCCTCCCGCAGTTGTTGCTGCTCGTGGAAGGCCTGCATGCAGCTCTGCGTGCTGCGCTGAGGTGATGGTGACGGGCGTGGCGGCAAACGTTGGCGCAGCCGCTACTGGCGCTGCGGCCGTCGTCGAGGAGGTTGACGACCCGCCTGCTGGTGGCAGAGATCATCGGCCCTACGAGAAGCAATGCAACTTGCCGCCTTCCACCTCTACGGTCATCCCCGCGTCTGCAGCGCGGACCGGCATGCCCACGCCCACCGACGTCGAGCTCCTAGCCACGCGGGAGCAGCTCGAGCGGCAACGCCAGGAGCTGCTCGCCGAGCAGGCGGAGTTGGAGAAGATCAGATTGGAGCTGAGCCTGGACCAGCTCGAGTACAACAAGGCTCACGGCTTCACGCCGGTTGCCAGGAGGCCCAGCAGGGTAGGCGCAACGCGGCGCAACCTAGGCGCCGAGATGGCGACTGTTGCGGAGGAGCCCGCTCAGTCCGCCACCGCGAACACCTTCACAAGGCCAAGGTACAGCACGCCCGCCAAGACGCTGCGGGCTGCGGAGGCTGTGGCTGCCGAGTTGCCGCGCCTAGAGGGAGAGGCGCGTCGCAGGCAGCAGGAGAGGCTAGGCGAACTGGTGCTGGAGGCCGCCAGGCAGAACGAGGAGTTCCGGAAGGCCAACCCGGGAGCTGGAGCTTCGCAAGTGGTTCATTCGCACGCGGCAAGATCTAACGATCAAGCCTCATCTCCGCATCCTAGCCGCGAGAAGAGCCGCAGCGGGCGTACGGGTAGAGACAGGCAAATGCAGGTGTATGACCCGGCTGCTGCCGCGAAACAGGTTGCTGTGCCGCAGCAGCCCGGGCGGGAACACAACGCTGCAAGAGCAGGCTCTCAAGCCCATCAAGCTCAAAGCCGTGTCCGAGAAGCCGCACGTCCGGGTACTTCTCGGCAACCCGCAGCTCCGCCTACTCGGCAGAGGCTACAGCCGCGTCCAGTGGCACCAGTCGTCAACCCGGTGGAGCAGCCCGCAGCTATGCAGCCGGATAGGTATGATGATGGCTACTCGGCTATGGAGATGGCCGGTTATGACATCCATGACCGTGTGGGTGAGCGCGTGTTGGCGCCTGGAGATGCAAGGCACCAGCTGGACCGTATCAGCTTGTCGGCGCGGCTTGAGAGCACGGGTCCTCCCGGCCCCGAGTGTTTTGGCCCGCGCATCATGAACGAGCCGTCCGTGAAGGGCTTCCAGCTCGCAAGAGGCACCAAGAGCTACAATGGTAGCACCAAGCCCGAAGATTGGCTCAATGACTACGTCACCGCAGTCCACATTGCGGGTGGCAACCGGAGATGGGCGGTGCGCTATGTGCCGCAGATGCTAGAGGGTCCAGCTCGTACTTGGCTCAACAACTTGCCCAAGCACAGCATAAACTGCTGGCTGGACTTCTCGGACGCATTCGTCAGCAACTTCACCAGCACCTACAAGAGGCCGAATAGGCCACAGCAGTTGTCAGCCTGCCGGCAGCGAGAAGATGAGACGGACCGCGAGTACCTTACTCGGTGGAGCACCCTGAGGAACACCTGTGAGGGTGTGAATGAGGCACAGGCCATCACTTGGTTTGCGCAAGGTTGCCGGCACGGCAGCATGCTTTGGCAAAGATTGCAGAGGGAGATGCCCAACACCCTGGCCGAGACCATCAAGATCGCGGATCAGTACGCGCTCGGTGATCCTACTCAGCCACTGATGGACTCCTCTGAGCCGAGAAGGAACTTCAACAGCAACAAGCGCAACGAGTTCCGCAACAAGCGCCGAGTAGATACTCGGTATGATCCCGAGGAGGTGAATGCAGTGAACATCGGAGGCGGTGGTGGCCAAAGGCAGAAACCTGCTGGAGCCTACGGGCAGAACCAGAACCAGGGCCAAGGCAACAAGAAACCGTTCCGCACCGCGCAGCCGAGTAGCGGGAACTCCGAGCAGCCGAAGAAGTTTGTCTTCGACGACATGAAGGATGGACCGTGCAGCTTCCACACTCATCACCCCTCAAGGCCTGCGAACCATACTACTCGGCAGTGCGAATGGTGGGACATAATCAAGAGTGATGGCTTGCCTCCTCCTCCTCCCCTGCCAGCCGCAAATGCCGCTGTTCAGCCTACTCGGGCACCCGCAGCTCGGCCCCCAGTGTATCCGAGAAGGGAGAATGTCAACCAGGTGGCTTTAGGAGCCAACCAGAACTTCAACAATGAGAGATACCGCAACAACAACAACAACTATAACCGCAACAACAACAACAGAGGCAACAACAACTATCAGGGCAACAACAACAATGGCAACAATGGCAACAACGGGGGCAATGGCCCTAACCAATACCAAGAGCATCATGAGAGCTATATGATCTTCACTTCTGAGGCAGTCGACAAGCAGTCACAACACAGGCGGGCCATGGAGGTCAATGCAGTGGTTCCGGCTGTCCCTCACTACATGTATTGGTGCGACCAGGAGATCAGGTGGACTCGGGCAGATCACCCCAAGGTGATGCCCAATCCGGGTACCTATGCTTTGGTGCTGGATCCTACCTTCCTGGGTCCCGAGAAGAATGTGAGGTTCAGCAAAGTGCTGATCGACAACGGCAGCAGCATCAACATTGTGTATAAGGACACACTCGAGAAGCTTGGCCTGGCCGAGAACATGATGCTGCCCAGCAAGACCACTTTCCATGGGATTGTGCCCGGGATCTCGTGCAACCCGATTGGCCGGGTGTGGATTGATGTGCTATTCGGTACTCGGGAGAACTGCCGCACAGAGCGCCTGCAGTTCGAGGTGGTGGATCATCAGAGCCCATATCATGCTCTACTCGGAAGGCCTGCTCTGAGCAAGTTCATGGCCTCTACTCATGTGGCTTACCTGAAGATGAAGATCCCTGGGCCAAATGGTATCATCACCATCTCGGGAGATTACAAGAAGTCCATGGAGTGTGCCTCTGCTAGCTCTCAGCTGGCGGAATCAATGGTGATTGCTGCCGAGAAGAAGAAGATGTACGAGGTGGTAGCCATGGCTCAGTCCGCACAAGCTGGCGCACAAGGTGTGCCGAGTACTCAGCATGGTACTGCTTTCCAAGCTGCCAAGGAGACCAAGACTGTTCAGGTTGACCCCGAGTTCCCGGAGCGCGTGGCCATCATTGGTGCCGGGCTGGCCGAGAAATAGGAAAGCGCGCTCATCCACTTCCTCCGTGAGAATCGGGACGTGTTCGCCTGGACCAATGAAGATCTACCAGGAGTCCCGAGGGAGTTGGTTGAGCACTCTTTGCATGTGCGTCCTGACGCCAAGCCCGTGAAGCAGGCCTTGCGCCGTTTCGGGGATGAGAGAAGGAAGGCCATCGGTGATCAAATCACCAAGCTGCTGATCAGTAACTTCATCATGGAGGTGCTGCACCCGGACTGGTTAGCCAACCCGGTCATGGTCGAGAAGAAAAAGGAAGATCCCAAGGCTACCACTGCATGGCGCATGTGCGTCGACTACACCGACTTGAACAAGGCGTGCCCCAAGGATCCTTTCCCGCTACCTCGCATCGATCAGGTGATCGATTCCACTGCCGGTTGTGAACTGTTGTCTTTCATTGATGCCTACTCTGGTTTCCACCAGATCGCACTCAACCCTGCTGATCAAATAAAGACTGCTTTCATTACCCCGTACGGGGCTTATTGCTATCGTGTCATGTGTTTTGGCTTGAGGAATGCGGGTGCAACCTATCAGAGATGCATGCAGAAATGCTTGCATGATCAGCTCGGCAAGAATGTGCAGGTGTACGTAGATGACATTGTCATCAAAACGAATAAAACACATACTCTGCTTGCCGATCTTGAGGAAACCTTTGCTAACCTACGCAAGTACAAAATGAAACTGAATCCGAGTAAGTGTACCTTTGGTGTACCAGCTGGAAAGCTACTCGGTTTTCTTGTTTCTAGTCGGGGCATTGAAGCCAATCCGTCTAAGATAAAAGCTATTGAGAGCATGTCTTTGCCGAAATCATTGAAGGATGTGCAGAAATTCACGGGTTGTTTGGCATCTCTGAGCCGTTTCCTGGGCCGAATGGGCGAGAAGGCTCTGCCTCTGTACCAGCTGATGAAGAAAAGCGACAAGTTTGTCTGGACTCCGCAAGCGGATGTGGCATTCAATGAGCTGAAAGCAATGTTGGCTAGTGCTCCTGTCTTGGCTAGTCCGCTACCCAAGGAGCCTATGCTGCTATACATTGCCGCGACTAACCGAGTAGTCAGCGTGGTGATAGTGGTGGAGCGAGAAGAAGAAGGCAAGAGTGTGCAGCGCCCAGTCTACTATCTCAGTGAAGTGCTGTCCAGTTCCAAGCAAAACTACCCGCATTACCAGAAGATGACATATGGTGTGTACCTGGGCGCCAGGAAGCTGAAACATTACTTCCAGGAGCATCCCATCACTGTTGTGAGCTCAGCTCCCATCTCGGACATCATGGGTAACAAGGAGGCGAGTGGCAGAGTAGCAAAGTGGGCAATTGAGCTAGCTGCGTATGCTCCCGCATATACGAGAAGAGAAGCCATCAAGTCTCAGGTGCTGGCAGAATTTCTTGTCGACTGGGCCGAGATGCAATATGAACCTCCTGCTCCAGTCTCAAACTACTGGAAGATGCATTTTGATGGCTCAAAGGTGAAAGAAGGCCTTGGTGCTGGCGTTGTGCTTACATCACCCAAGCGGGATCAGCTCAAGTATGTGTTGCAGATTCATTTCAAGGCATCCAACAATGTAGCCGAGTACGAGGCAGTTGTGCATGGTTTGCGTGTAGCAAAGGAGGTTGGTGTGCAGCGCATTATCTGCTATGGCGACTCGGACCTGGTGGTGCAGCAAGTCTCAGGTACCTGGGATGCCTTGGATGCCAACATGGCGTCGTATCGTTTCCTGGTGCAGTCAATGACTGGGTTTTTCGAAGGCTGTGAGTTCCAGCACATCCACCGAGCAGAAAACGAAGCAGCGGATGAGCTGTCCAAGTTGGGATCTTCTCGGCAGTCTATCCCGGCAGGGATTGCCTTGGAGCATTTGAGGAAGCCGTCCATCAAGCCTTCCCCCAACTCGGAGTCCATCTTTGTTCCCTCTCTGCCGAGTGAAGAATCTGACCCAATGGAGATCGACTGGGAGAGTGCTGCAGGGAACCCGGGGACTGCCACTCCTTACCCGGGGACTGCCACTCCCTACTCGGGGACTGCCGCTCCCTACTCGGGGACTGCCATTCCTTACTCGGGGACTGCCATTCCTTACTCGGGGACTGCCACTCCTTACCCGGGGACTGCCACTCCTTACTCGGGGACTGCCGTCCTCAACCCAGAAGCTGTTGCATTCATTGAAGAAGTTCTCGCCAATCGATCTGGGCTGCAAAGAAGCGCTCCTACTCCTCCTGTGCAACCACCAGAGCCTGTCCCAATGGAAATGGACGAACCAGTGTTTCCCGTGCGGGAGACACCGAGTTGGGCAATGCCCATATTATCCTTTCTAAGGGACGGTACTTTACCTGAAGATGAGGTGACCGCGAGGCAGATTCAGAGAAGATCCAAGGGCTACGCCTTAGTCCGAGATGTGCTGCACAAGAGAAGTGCCACTGGTGTGCTGCAACGTTGTGTGAGCCCAGAGGAAGGAGAAGAAATCTTGGTGGAGATACATCAAGGAGAATGTGGGCATCATGCCTCTTCTCGGGCCTTAGTCAAGAAAGCTTTTCGGCATGGCTTCTACTGGCTCACTGCATTGCAGCAAGCTGAGGACATTGTGAGGAAGTGCGCCGGCTGCCAGATGTTCGCAAGTAAGATTCACGTGCCAGCATCCGAGTTGAAAACAATTCCTATCACATGGCCGTTTGCTGTTTGGTGCTTGGATATGGTTGGTCCTTTCAAGCCGGCTAAGGGCAATATGACACATATCTTGGTCATGGTGGACAAGTTCACCAAGTGGATCGAGGTGAAGCCTATTCGGAAGTGTGATGGAGTCACAGCTGTGAAGTTCGTGAAAGATGTGATCATGAGATATGGCTACCCACACAGTATCATCACCGACAACGGTACCAACTTTGCAGAGGGGGCAATGGTGCGATTCTGCAGAGATAAGCATATCCGACTAGACGTTGCGTCAGTCGCGCACCCTGCCTCCAATGGGCAAGTTGAGAGAGCAAATGGGATGGTACTGGCAGGCATCAAGCCGAGGCTGATTGAGCCATTGCTGAAAACACCTGGGTGTTGGCTAGAAGAGTTGCCAGCGGTGTTGTGGAGTCTAAGGACTACCCCTAACCGGTCAACCGGCTACACGCCATTCTTCTTGGTATACGGGGCTGAGGCCGTGTTGCCAATAGACTTAGAGCATGACTCCCCCCGAGTAGCCCTCTACACTGAGGTGGAGGCGAGAGAAGCTCGAGAAGACGACGTTGACCTGCTTGAAGAAGCAAGAGAGCTGACTCTGTCACGTTCGGCTGTCTACCAGCAAAACCTGCGGCGCTATCATAGCCGAAAGGTGAACCCAAGGGTTTTCCGAGAAGGAGACATGGTCCTTAGGCTTGTGCAGCGCACAGCCGGGATGCACAAGTTGTCTCCTCCGTGGGAAGGGCCTTTCATTGTCAGCAAAGCGCTGCACAATGACGCGTACTATCTTGTAGATATGCGCCCATCGCAGGCGAACAGGGCAGATAAAGCTGGAGAGGAAACCAAGCGTCCCTGGAATGTAGCTCTACTTCGTCGTTTTCATTCGTAAGCAAAGATGTGTATGTACTCTTTCATCCGAGTTGAAATTCTACTCTGCAATCTAAAATTGTTCTCGGGGACTGCCCTCGTCCAAAATTGCTCTAAGTGTTTTTACTCGGTTTGTTCCTCTGTCTATTCGGTTGCTTCACTTCAGAACTCAAAAGTGCATTGAGTACTGTGTTTAAACCTACATGCCAACTCTTCGACTTCGCTGCTGTCCGAAACCCGGCTTCATGGCAAGCAAGAGAACAAGCAAAAGGTCAATGAGCACACGAAAATCGCTAAGGAAGAAAAAGTGCAGGAACCGAGTAGATTGTCGGTTACTTTTTGTTCCTCGTTTTCGTCTTCTCGGCTAAATGGTGGGCTGCGTTATCATGATTGTTCTCTAGCGGCTAAGTATTTACAGCCTTGTTCTTTAATTCTTGTGACTCGAATACCAAACAAGCGACAAGTCGCAGGTAGAGCAGAGATGAAAAGACAGGGTGAATAAGAAAAGCTACTCGGGGACTCGCATGGAAACACAACTCGGCATTGAGCCATTGTCGTTCAAATTGATTAATGTCAACGTAAACTGAGTGGGCATAAAAACTGAGTAGCAAGCGAAAACAAATATTGTCTGATACATATGCTCCCGGCATCCCGGGGATCTGATAAATGTTCAAGTTAAAAAAGTTGCAGGTGGCCTCAGGTTGAGGAGGCAGTGTTCTCGGCGCTGGCATGGGCAGTTGCTTCCTCGACGGTTGTCTTGGTAGCAGTTTCTTCAGCGGTGGCTTTCTCGGCAGCTTCTTCGTTGTTGGTGGCGTCCGTTTCCGTCTGTACGGCGGCGGACTCCTCCATCTCAACATCATTCTGGGTGGCCGTCTGCTCGGATGTAGCTGTGGCCACCGAGATGGGGCCTGGAGCCGAAGAGGAGCCAGCGGTGTGGCTAGGAGGTGGCACCGTGTCGTCGAGAGCAGCACCCGAGGAGGTGCCGAAGTTGAGTGGCTCGCTGTCGATGTGGGCATGCTCTTCCTCATCGCTACTCGCGACGACGGTGGCCTTGCCCTTCCCGGCCTTGCCCTTGGGAGATTCGAAGTAGTCCGCAAGTTCTTCCTCATCGTCGTCCTCGTCGTCCTCCAAGTCGGCTTCCTCCTCATCTTCATAATCAGTGTCCGGCTCGGGGGGGCCGTCGATGTAGACCTCCGTCTCGGCATACTCGGCAACTTCGTAAGCGATCTGCTTGCGCAAGGCCACGCTAGCGGCATCGTTTTCCCACTTGGAGTTACTGCGCTTCCCGCGGATGCGCTGCATGTCAAGGTTCTCGTACCAAGACGCCATGCAGAGAAGCATCACATCTGCACCAGCACGGGCTGCAGAGGCTCGCCACTTCTTCAGCTCGGCCTTCGCTGCCTCCAGCTTGTGGGCGAGATCCCGCATCTTTCTTGGCTGGGGGTCATGAGGCCAGAACAACCTGTGAAGCTCAAAGCCCACGTGCACCAAGTCGGTTCCAAGACCGACTAGCTGATCGAAGAAGCTTTTGAGCACCAGCAAGACGTCCTCGATCTCAGAACTAGTATCTGCCTCCTCGCCCTTCGAAAGGCGAAGCGCTCGGTTTGTGGCCAGAGTAGGCGCAGATGTGGAATCGAGAGCAGGCCAGATATCTGAAATAGCAAATGGCAACTTCAAAAACCGAGAAAAGGGAAACCGAGAAGAGAAAGACCGAGAAGAGAGGATGCAGGGAAGAAGAAAACTTACCCCTCAATTGGCGGCACAGCTGCTGCAGCTTGGATTTCCAGGACTCCTCGTTGCCAATACGTTTGTCTTGGATTCCGCGAAGAGTGGTCATCTGAGCGAAGAGATTGGCATTGGTTTTCTTCAGAGTTTCGCATTCAGACTCGAGGGCCCTCTCCTTGGCCTTGAAAGTGGTCTCGGCCTTGGCTTTCTCGGCGATGGCCGCGTCCCTCTCGGCGCCAATCTTCACAGCGTCCTGGAGTGCTTGCTGAAGTCGGAGCTGCAGGGATTCCATCTCGGTGGTGTGGTCCTTCACCAGAGCGATGGTCTGGTCAGACAGCTGTTTCTCCACCTCTGCTGGCTTGATGCAATCTTGGTGCGCCTCAGCAAATGACTTGTGATCTTCTGCGAAGAGATTGATAAGGTTAGCCGAGAAGTAAAACAGGAAACAGACTTAATACAGAACCGAGTAAACAGCAAGCTCACCTTCAAGTCTCTTTATGGTGGCCTCGGCGTCTGCCACAAAAGCACGGCACTTCTCGTGCTCGTCGACTAGGGCTTTCAGGTTAGCTGCAGAGAAGGAAAGGTTAGGGCCAAAGAAAGCAGGAGCGGGCGTAAAAATAAAACGCAGAAACCGCGTAGCTAAAAGGCCTACCCTGCACTTCAGCCAGCTGCTGGCTGCTCTCTTTGGCGTTCTTGCTTGCGGCCTCGGCATCTGCCTTCTCTTTCTCCAGTGCGGTGATGCGCCTCCTGGCGATGGAGTGGTTCCAGAGAAGGATGCGGTACAAGTTGGTCCGCTTGAGAACGGTATCCTGAAAACCGAGAAGAAAATGAGTTAGGCAAAGCAGAGAAGATTTGGCCCGAGTAGGAGGCTACTCGGAGAGTATCCACCTACTCGCCCCAAATCTCGGGGACTGGGAGTGATGGTGAGAAAGAAGAAAGGCGAGTAGAAGAGAAGAAAATTCAACTCGGAAAAGGCCAAAAGACTTACTGCGTAGCTCTGTTCGATATCCTCGGCATTCTTGCGATGCAAGAACATCTTGGCTGCGAGGGTGGCGGTATCGGTGGAGACGGACATGGGCTGGTGTCCCAAGTCGATCTTGTTCCACTCCACGCGGTAGTGGTCGACGGAGCCAAGAGTCAAGCCGTGCCACTTCTCCTCTCCAAGAACAGCGCTGTCCCACTTGGCGCTGATGTAGCCGACAGTGTCCAGTACCTGCTCAAGACCCTTGGAGGTTATTGGCTTGTCTTGGACTCCCCGAGAAGCAATATTGATGGGCTTGTTCTGGGCTGGATCGAAGGGAGGAGTAATCCTGGCTACAGCTTTCCTCCCCTTCTGAATAGCTACAGCTTTATCTTGGGGAGGGAAACCAATGCTATGTTGGTGGCTAACCTCAATCATGTATTCCGGGTAGCAGGGCTGACCAGCAGCGCGAGCGCCCGCAGAGAGCGCAGCAGGAATTGGGCCGGAGTCGCGGATCACGAGTGCTCCGCCTGCAGATGCGCCTTGCTCTCTGGCCCTTTCCTTCCTCTGCTCCTTCTCGATCTTCTGCTTCTCGGGGTCCTCGGGTTTCTTCCCCTCAGTTTTGGCCTTTGCCTTCTCGGCGACTGCTTCCTCGGCAGCTCGCTTCTCGGCTTTCTTCTGTTCAGCCCTGAGCTTCTTCTGCTCGGCCTTGGCTCTCTCAGCAGTTTCTTTCTCGGCTTTGGCCTTCTCGGCGGCCTTCTCCTTGGCCTTGGCCTCCTCAGCAGCCACCTTATCGGCAGCCTCCTTCTCGGAAGGGCCCTTCTCGGAGCAGTAATCCCTCAGAGCATCAAGGGCCCGCTGCCTGGTTACTCGCCCAGAAGGGCTGGGTGTGTTCTTACCCTGTGGCGACAAGGAAGATGTCGGCGGTGTAGGGTCTTGCACAGTTGGTAGCGCTGCAGAGCCGTCACCCAGTGCAGTCTCTAGCAGGGCGCTACTCGGAGCGCCGCCTGGCAACAGATAAGCATCCGTGACGGTGGCGTCCACAGCGGCGTTGTCTCCTACTTGCTGCTCGGCAGCAAGATTGTCTCGTGCACCAGCCTCTGTGCTGGTTTGCTCTGGTTCTGCTTCAGGCCGCTCGGGGGCGGCAGTATTTTGCATATCCTGGTCTCGGATCTCCTCGGCATTGCTAGCCGGAGGAGAAGGTGGTCTTTCGGGGTGGACGGCAGCGTCCTGAGCTGCCGCTTCGGATCCTGCTCCCTGAGCGGAAGTGATTGGTGTGTTGGCGGCAGCAGCGTGGGCAGTGATGTCCTCCTCGTCGTCATCGACGTTGATCAGAGGAATTGGGGTTTCCTTGGTTTGGCCGGATGCGCAAGCAGCGTTCACGTCCAGGGGAGCTCTGCGGAAAGATGAGAAGGGAATCAGAAAGTGGAAGAAAATGGGGAAAATAGTACTGCGCGAGAAGTAAGACGACCGGGGAGGAAACTTACGCGGTAGTGGAAGAGAGCTGTTTCCTCTTTCTCTTCGTGGTGAGCTTGGTGGTTTTCTTCTTCTCGGGGGTCTCTCCCTCCTCGGCGGGCTTCTTCTTCTTCTTGGCAGGGGGTGCCTGCGCTTCGTTCCTAGTCCGTTTGCGAGTTTCGGGAGGGGCAACCGACAGAGGCTTGACGACAAGGGGCGCATCGCCCTTGTTCTCGTCCTCATCCTCGTCGTCCTCCTCCGCAGCGGCCTCATCTGAGAAATTCAAGGGAGAAGAAGGAAGAATCAGAAACAGCAATGCAAGAGGTTGATGTTTTTCAGAAACGAACGGGATAAAGATACCAGTACCGTGAGAGCCTTCATCCGACCAAGTACGGAGAGCATCGCGCTTCTCGGGAGCGGGGCTGCTCTGCTCTGCGTCATCAGAGGGAGGTAGATCATCCTCCTCGCGATCCTTGGACCAGTTGTCCTCGAAGACCTCGCTGCTTTCAGTAAGCTGCCGAGTAAGAGTCTGAAAGGCAGAGAAGGGTCACAAGTTAGCCGAGTACCAGAATAGAACTCTACTCGGGTAGGCGTGCACCCACGAAGCACACTAAGCCTAGGCTTTTTTCTAAGTTTCCTACTCGACGAGGCGTGCAAGCACAAAGCACACTAAGCCTAAGGCGATTTAGCTAACTGTCCTACTCGGAGCACAAGGCGATTGCTAGCCGAGACGAAAAGAAAAGCTATCTACTCGGAAGGCAGAGACGAAAACAGAGTAAGGGAGACGTACCCGTAAAATTGGAGTCCTACGACTGAACGGGACGAACCCGTACCGCCACTTCTCGTTGAGGCCGGTCTTCAGGATGTTCCTGGCAAGCCGGGGGACGTCAGCGTCGTCGATCTCGACGGTGGTGGTCCTGGTGCAATCGCGAGATCCTCCCATGTAACACATGAGGTGGCATCGCTCCTGCAGAGGGAGCACCCGGCGTGTGATCCAGCACGCCACTGGATCGTCATTCCGGAGGCCATGCGTCTTCAGCCAGCCGAGTTGCGTCTCTATCTCGGTGGCGATCTCGTCGTTGACGGGCTTCTCCTTCCAATTCGACCCGAGTGGAGCACGCTTGCTCCAAGGGGGCAGATTGATCCGATCGTCGACGGGGGCTCCATCAGCGGCGGCAACGTTCCTCACGTAGAAGAACGTTTGCTGCCACATTCGGCAGGAATCCAGCCCCTGGATACGGGGGTGGTTCGTGCCGTTCCGCTGCACCATCATGGCGCAGCCGACGTCGGTGGCGCGAGGAACGCCCGCGCTGTCCTTCTTCCCGGCGGATTGTTGGCGGAGGTGGAAGTAGCGGAGCCACGTCTCCACGGTGGGCCTGATGCCGAGAAAAGCCTCGCACACCACGGCGTGGTATGCGAGGAAAACAACTGCATTGGGCGGCAGATGGTGCATCTGCAGCCCGAAGTGGTTCAGGAACTTACGCATGAAGTCCGACGCCGGCAGCCCGAACCCGCGCTCGAAGTGGGACATGAACACCACGCGCTCTCCATCCCTGGGCTCGGGCACGATCTCGTCGTCAGGAGCCCGGCACTCCACGCCGGGGGGAACTCTTCTCTCGTTCACGAGCCAGGCGAGGTTGGATTGGGTGATGGAGGAACCGGCCCAGCAGGACTTAGCCATGGTTGCGAGTGGAAGAATCGGAAATCAAACGAGTTTGGAGGTGGAGCGAGTCCGCGGCGGCGCAGAGGCTAGCGCGGCGGCGGAGCGCTCGGTGGCAGAGAAGAACGGGAGGAAGAAGAGGAAATGAGCAGGGAAGGGGAAAAGGAAGTTACCGCGGGGGTATTTATACCTCCTCGGCGAGATTACCGTTACCGCTACGGGAGTGGGATCAATTGTGGCGTGTGGTGGGTCCTGTGGCCGGCTAGAAACGCACACACGCGGGAACCGCGCGCGTAACGGCCGCATTGGATCCCACTACATGATCGTGGCCAGTAAATGCGCGTGATGGGACATGACGGCCGGTGGGCCCACGGCGTGAAAACTGGACACGTGGCGTCGTGTCCTGGGCAACCAAACGACAAGCTCGTGGATGCTTGACACGTAGGCAATGCCTGCGTGAAGGGCTGGATGTTGCTCTATGCTGCAGAGGCTCAGTTTGCGAAATTTCGCTAAGTCTTTTTACTCGGATACAGAGTAGAAAGCAAGTGCTACTCGGAAAGAGGAGACTCAAGATACCTTCCGGATAGCTACTCAGAGGCACTACTCGGCGTCTTGAGGTTCGATGGCTGAGATGCAAAGGCTGGTTTTAAGCTGGCAGAGCCTAGTGAACAAGTTCGCAAGGCTCAACCAGCTTCGGGGACTGCTGTCGGGGGGTTACCCCCGAGTAGGGTAAAGACAGGTGGTAAAGGCCGCTTACAGAAGAGAGGTTTGGCCGAGTAGCCGACTACCGGGTACTCGCTACCCGGTCGACTGCTACCCGGTCTCACCTCAAGATGACCAGAAGGAGATATCAACCAGTTTCTACCATGTCGAGTAGAAGGTTTGGCCCGAGTACAATTGGCGGGAACCTTTGGCGGGAAACTACTCGGGCAGGAAGTCAAAAGAGCCGTTCTGACACAGGATCCCGCGTATCCTGGGTCCGTACTTGGCAGCATTCGAACTACTGTTCACATGGGGACGGCCTGCCTGACAGTGACAGCATGGAAGCAGTCGGTGGCAGGATAAGGGGGGCCTACTCTGTGACTAGGTACAGTGATACCAGTCTGTCCCCTAGTTTTGCCCAACGACTTTACAGAAGCGGCCGAGACCAACGACCAAAGCTGTCAGGCCGTACTCGGAGAAAGGACATGTGAACACTATGTCGACACTTGTCTAGGATTTGGATGTATCCGGCTGGGCGCCGTGTATATAAGGTGCCCCGCCGCCTCCTGCGCGAGGCACGCTCGGAGACGCTGGGAGACATTGAGAGGAAACCCTAGAAACCCTAAGTTCTTGACCTAGCTCTACTCGGGAGCATAGAGAGGCTACTCAGTGAACATCTTTCCTTGTACTGTGAGCTACTCGGTGACATATAGCAATACATAGAGAAAGGCAGGAGTAGGGGTTTTACCTCCTCACGAGGGCCCTGAACCTGGGTACATCGTGTTGTTTGTGTTGTGTGGATCTCACCTCACGCGGCTACTCGTCGCGTGATCCCTCCCCGGACACCTCCAGCGTCCATCGTTCCCACATCTTTAGCCATCCTATGGCATCTGCCGTGACACCACCACGACATCACGGATCTCCAGATCCCGCCGTTGATTATTTATTGGAGAGGTGTCTCGATCATGTCTGTATTATTCGCGAACCGTAGGGTGACAAACTTAAGGTTCGATGACACATTTGAGAGGATACGAAATATCGGAGAATAGTTTGTACAACACCGGATTTTGAAATAGTTCAAGGGGTTTTCCATCGAATGGTTGTTAATAGAATTAACAAATGATTCGAGGTGCTATAGGCAAATGTTTGTTAATATAATTAACAAATGTTGAAATAAAGAATTAAAAATGTTTTATTTATTTATTAAAGAAAAACCTTTGAAATTTTTGAGTGGAGTTTAAGTGGAGGATAAGTGGGTGTGAGTGGAGAGTCCAGTCACATGATGAGGGGAGAGGTGGGGCACCACCATGCTTGGCCGCATGGGGACTTTAGGCTGCCCCCTCCTCCTATAAATAGAGGGCATGAGCTCCCTCTCCCTCACACACTTGGTGTCATCTCCACCTCCATCCTCCCACTAATCCACCTCATGTTCATGCGCTTGGTGAAACCCTAAACGAATTTTTCTCCACCACACCACGCCGTCGTGCTGCTGGAATTCCGAGGGATCCTCTACTTCCGCTGCCCCGTTGGATCGAGGGAACGGAGGTCGTCATCAAGCCGTACGTGTGACCGATCACGGAGGCACCGCCAAATTGCGGTGCACATCTTCTCGGTCTTGAGATCGACGTGAGTACGACTACGCCAACAACGAGATTCGATCTCATAACGCTTTGTGTCTTCGAGTGTATGTTCTCCTTAAGACTCTCTTTCTCCCCGTTGCTTTCATCTCCTAGATTAGATCTTGGCCCTTCGGGTATCTATCGCGTAGGAAAATTTTATTTTCTATGCAACGTACCCTTTTGCCGTGGTAGTCATTGTCGTTGATGCGCTTGGCAAACTCCAAGTACATGTTGACGTGTGGGATGTATACGAAGAAGGCGTTGTCGTTGATACACTTGTCGAACTCCATGCACATCTTGACATGTGGGATGTAGACGTAGAATGCGTTTTCATTGATGCGCTTGTCGAACTCCATGTACATCTTGACGCGTGGGGTGTAGACGGAGAACGTGGTGTTGGTGATGCGCTTGTCGAACTCAATGTACATTTTGACGCGTGGGATGTAGACGGAGAACACGGTGTTGGTGATGTGTTTGGCAAGCTCCGTGTAGATATTGACTTGTGGGATGTGGACGGAGAATGCATTGTCGTGGATGCACTTGTCAAAGTCCATGTAGGTCTTGACGAGTGGAATGTACTCCTTCCAAATCTTCAAGTCGGTGTTGATGTTCATGCGGTGTGGAGAGCCATGTATGGTGAATAGTCCATGAGGCCTAGCATGCTTGAGAGGGTGACCAAATTTCTTCAAAACAGACAACAAAGATGGAGAGAGAGTTGGTAAGTCGTTAGTGTCAATAAGCACAAACGGGATTTTTTATCTCAACTCTCATCTCACTTTTGGTGGCAATCAAGGCTAAGCTTGATAGGAAACACTAGAAGGCTCCAAATTCTTGGCACTTGAGATGTGCGGGTTTGTCGAAGTTGTTGCATTGCTTGGAGAAGGCAGTAGTGTCATGGCTTGTGTCCAAGAAGGCTCGATCATCTTCGTGATGTGGTAGTGTAAGACATTCCTTGTAGCATCTTCTAGTGGTTGATGATGGTGAAGATGATGTTCTTGGTGAGAATGGTGATGAGGACATGGCATTGTGGAGGTTTGGATGAGTTGCTTGTAAGTCAAGTGGAGTTTGTCAAAAAATTCTTTGCTACCTCCATCGATGATAACCTTGATTCATTTGCCATTTATGCCGGCTCTAGCTTGAAAGAGGTTGCATCGTTGGTCATATTCATCTTGAGGGAGGTGGTAAGAACTCGTGTCACCACTAGCGATGGATTCTTGTCATCGTTGCAATAGACACTCTCTTCTTCATCGTTTTGTCCGTCTAAGGGATTAAGAGCAACTTGGTGCAATATATAGTATTCTCCTTTACTCAAGGAGTCACGTTCACTATCTTGGTTGACAATCATGAGCATCTTGCTGGAACACTCGAAGGACTTGTGTCCACTTCCACCACCTTTGAAGCAAGTACTTGTGCTCGATTTGACTTGAGGAGCATTAGAGATGGTGGTGGTAGGCACTTGTTTCTTGAACGGCTGTGGAGATTTGTTGGTAGCATTAGAAGATCTATAGGCGGTCTTTGTTTTGGTCGGTGTTGTGACTAGTGTCATTAGAGACAAAAGAAGAAGGCCTTGGAGAGGTTGGAAAGGGATGCATCAAAGTCTTCATCATAGATTGGTGGAGCTTCATCATAGATTGGTGGAGTTGCATCCTCGTGCTCTTGGTGATGTCGATCTTGTGGCATTGGAGGAACTTCGCACCCTTGATGTTGTTGTTGCGCTTGTTGTGATGAAGGATGGCCATGCTCTTAATCATGAAGTTCATAGTCCTTCCTCATAGGATGTCGCATATGGAGGTTCTGGATCGGTGTTTGTGGTGATGGCAATCTCGCCTCGTGTGTTGATGAAGGAGTAGGATCATGACATCCATGGCGAGGTAGGCCTTGCGCATGCACTTGAGCATGAAGTCCATAGTCCTTCCTCAAAGGATGTCGCACATGGAGGTTGTGGAGCGTTGTTAGTGGTGAAGTGTCTCTCACCTCTTGCCTTGATGAAGGAGTAGTATTATAATGTCCATGGCGAGGTTGGCCTTGATCCTTGTCGATGGCGAGGTCCAAAGGTATAGCGCATTCTTGGTGGTGATGAGGTGGAGGCTCCCACTCCTCATGAGGATGATGACGCTCATGGCCCTTGAACCTTGGAACATTGAGGCAAAGGGCGCTCAAAGTGTTGTCTTCATGTTCTTGATCGGGTTCCTCATGTGGGTCTTCATCGAGGATGAAAGGTGAAAGATCATCGGAAGCATCCGCACTTTCTTGTTTTTTATGGGGTCTCTCATGTGGGCCCTCATCAAAAATAGGAAGTGAAAGATCATTGGGGGCATCCTCACTTGCTTGTTGCTGACGGGATCGCTCATGTGGGTCCTCATCAAACATTGGAAGTGAGAGATCATGAGGCGCATCCCCACTTGTTTGTTGTCTAGGTCTTCATCAAAGATAAGGAGTAAAATATCATGTGGAGCATCCCCACTTGGTTGTTGTCGATGGGGGCGCTCATTGGGGTCTTTAAATATAGGAAGTGAAATATCATGTGGAGCATCCCCACTTGGTTGTTGTCTACGGGGGTGCTCATTGGGGTCTTCATCAAAGATAGGGAATGACATGCCATGCGGAGCATCCTCACTTGCTTGTTGTTGAGGAGGTCTCTCATTTGGGTCTTCATCAGAGAGATGAGGTGGAAGTTCATGTGGGTCATCCTCATTGGCTTGGCGTTGGCGGTCATGATGGAGAAGATGGCGCCGGTGGTCATTGTGGTGAAGTTGTTGGAGCCATGCTTCACAGCAACCACTAGCATCATTGTCATGGCCACCTTCTTGATAAGGGTCTTGCTCTTGGCGGTCATTGTGGTGGTGACACACATTTTGACTTGGAAGCCTTGTATGTGGGCGAGTACCATCCACGAAGTCATGTAGACCATAGTCATGAGTGGAGCTTGGCGGAGGTGGGTGATGATGTTGGTGAAGATCCAGTCGTAGAGGGTGATCTTGAAGAGGGTCACCACGGCCTTGGCGGTGTCAAGGAGGTGGTGATGGCGAGCTATGTTGAAACCTATGTCGTCGAGGAGCTTGTGGATGCGGAGGTGGTGATGTGGTATCAGAGCCAGGTTTACCACCTTCTTCCATGTGGAGGTGATGATCATGGCAGCGAGCTTGGTGATGATCTTTGGGTTGGTGGATTGAACGTCTCCACTTGGAGGATGACGATGATCCATGGCGGTTGGCAAGTTTGGCCAATTTGATGTCAATACGCGCCATGTGATCATTTAATCTAGTGTCATGAGCTTAAAGTCAATGGTCCAAGCGCTCCAATCTGTCACGAGAAAGTTGGCAAAGATGAAAATGCTCGTGGCAGTTGACGAAGTTGTGGGCGTTGTCGTGGAAGAACGGGTTTCCTTCATCTTCCGAGCTCGGACTTGTGAACACTCCTTCCCTAGCCATATAAAAACACACAAGGGTGATATGAAGAAATGGATGTCTCACTTACCCAATGTTACCTTTTTTTGGTCGTATTGAGGCTAGTGGACGAGCCTAAATGTAGGGCGGTATTTCCAAAGTGAGTCCAAAAAGATCGAAACAAAACCGCAAATGACAACACACACTTTATGTGGAAGGCAAATGGGTGAGGAAAGTGGCAAGAAAAAACAACAAATCCGAAGAAAAGTTTGTTGCCAAACGTAGAAATGAACCAAAATGAAATGTTAGCAAAATAACCAAACCTAGTGGAGGAAACAAAAAATGGAACACACACACACAAGGGATAAATGGGGTTAGTGCGGCCAATGGACGAGCGGAGACGGAATGTTCCTATCGAAGACTAAGCTCAATGCCACACCAACGCAAGGTGGACGCTAGTTCAAACCGCAAACTATAAGAGGCAACAAGATTCACACCGTGGCAACCGGTCACTCTCTTCTCTTTTGCGACACGAAGCTACATGTTCCTACAAGTGATAGCAATTGGCATCGATCTTTTGCTTCTTTTTCTCTCTCTTGTTTTTGGAATTTTCAATTTTTGATGATTCCAAAATGCCAATGCCTACTCGAAACTATGCTCTCACGAGTGATAAAAACGCACTCTCGATGCCACTAATGCAATGCAAAGCGATGTAAAGGAGCTAGTCTGAATGGGCATAGTACACGAACAATGGGTCAATTCAAGCGGAAGCAAGTTATACCTATCTTGTGGATGATAACAGACTTGCGGCCGGCGGTTGTCGATGGAGTGTTGATCCGTTGATGTAGTTGCATAGATGATGTTGTGGGCTTCACGTGGAAACTTGAATCACTCAAATCAAACCAACAACGACAAAGAAAAACACGTTTGAAAATCTGTCCAGGAATCGAAGAGCAGGATTTTTCTGGGATTTTTGCCCAATTTCGAAATTCTTTCAAATCTAAGAAAATTGTTGGAAAAATTCAAGGAAAGTGGATGAATGGAAATGTGGGGAATGGTCTCAAGCAACAAATCCATGGAACAAATCCATGAAAAACTCAACAAATCCACCGATCGGTCGAAATCCCATTTTGGCTATTTTTTTTGGTGAAATTTTCGAATTTATGGTGGTAGAAGAAAAAATTTGGTGGAAAGGGGGATAGTGGGGGTAGAATTTGTGTAAATCTACCTATGGATAGCAGATGATATGGCTCTGATACCAGATGATATGGAGGGTTAACCTCTTGGGTGGCCTGATCTTCACGAATCGACCAAGAACATGAAGAATGAACGATGACCACAAAGAACCCGAGAGGGGAATCGAGGGGAATCATGGGAAAAAAGGGGGATAACTAGCGGGAACTGAAAGACCTAAATCTCTCGTCAACTAAACTGCAACGGACGCCTACGGGATGATCGATCCAACCAAACTCACCTTATCGGAAACCGCTTCAACACCACGTGGCCGGTCCACCACGCCAATAGAACCTCAAGGAATAGTTGAGATAGATTGGAAAGTCCCTAACTGATTCCCAAGGGGAAAGGATAGGTAACCCGGTGTAGCCTCGATACGATCCTAGATACAAATCATAGGAGTGGCCTTTATTGTCCTAGGTACAACCATAGGAGTAGCCTCACAAGAGGGGTAAAGAGCTATGATCACAAGTCTCAATTCATCTCTAACCCTAGAACTAGCCCGAGTGGGTCCTTATATAGCCAAGGGGGTAGGTGGAGGAGGAAAAGGGGGGTTTCCCGCCTCATTTGCGCAACAATAGGGTAGCTGTCCTGGTCGGTTCTTTAGGCCGGAGTGGGCACAGTAGACTGGGCAGCCGGCCTGGTGGCGCAGGGGAGCCGGACTGAGGCCGTGGTGGAGGTCGGCCCCTTCGGGTGGGGAGCCGGCCTGGCGCGCCGGAGGTACGGCCCGAGGCAGGGTGGAGGCAGGCGCCTTCGGTTGGGGGTCCGTCCTGGGGGTCCAGGGGAGCCGGCCTGGCTGGCCTTTGAGGCCGGCTGCCTGGTCTTCTCTCTCTTCCTCCTTCTCTTCTCCTTCTTCGATGCCACCTTCTTGGACTTCCTCCGTAGCTTCTTGGCCACCGTCTTGGGAATGATCTTGAGCATGTTCTTGATCATCTTGGGCATCGTCTTGGGCTACATGTTGGGATCAAACCGAGGTACGTATAGGGGAAATCCAGGAGGTAGCGCACCATTCACGAAGACACCAAAGGCATATAGAGAGAGGAGTTCACCTTGTCTTGTATCGAGGTCGGGCTTGGTGGAATGGGGTGTGCTGCATCACCTGACAAGTCCTAGGAGCGAGGCACAGATAATAGAACACACACAAATAACATAGATGAACTCATTAGACTAATTATTCCATTTAGATTGAGCACATAACTTCAAGGTTAGGCCTCAGCCCATTGCATGAGAGGGACAACTCACACATCGCGATCATGTCAACAATACAAAACATTGCAATGAAAATAGTACTTGGATTAAAAAGATTGATAGTTCTTACAATGTTGCCAATCGCGATAGGATCCATATTACAAAGTAGAAGTATGGCTATGACTACGGTGGTGGTGGAGATGTGGTGGAGTTGCGGTGGAGATGCGGCATCACTTCGTGGTCTTGTAGAGAGGACGACGGTGACGGCTGTAGCGTTCCCACATTTAAATAATCTAAAAACACTTGTGTTATTGTGCTAGTCCCTGGATCAAATGCTAGCACCATAGTAAAAAATGAAATATCATGCAAATGCGTCAAATTCTATTACATCACATGATATAGTCTTTACAAAAGTAACATTACAACTTGCATAATCTTAGAAGAGTAGCAGGAAACAAATTAATACAACGGAAAACATAGTACAACATTGAGCCCTTCTTCTTCATGAGCCACATTCATAACATGTGGGTGGTAGACTCGAGATCCTGAAAGAAATCCTCACTCGTCTTCAGATTCATCTACAGGATGGAATATGCAGCCACAAGGGTGTCAATACAATTTAATGTATTGGTAAGTAACACTATGTTGGATATAAAATGACAATACTAATACTACATGCTTATCTAGTTGAGTAGAGTTTTTGGCTAAGTTTTGCATAAAGACAGTTTTCTCCTATATCTTTTGTAAAACAAACTTTTCTTTACAAAGGGTGGCATCATTGGAATGAAACCCAAGTGGCACAACTATTTTTCACTTAGTAAAAAATTTACTTATTGAAAATGGTGATGTGATTCTTCCATCCATCCTTGTCCAGCTGCTCGATGTTTTCCATAACCAGGGACACGGCGAAGATCTTAGTTTGTTGACTCTGCGGAGATTGTGCACTTTCACCCATTTGTCTTCAATTAGCCCAAACATCCTATATACCCAGAGTGCATCATGGAAAGGAGAGAATTGAGACGATATCTTTCAGAAGAAGAAGTTCATGCCATCGGCAAGACCCGTTCCACCTATAATTATGCTACATCTGCTTGTCAAGCCTGGGCTAACTTCTCACAACTTAGTTGATCAAGACAGAGCCCAGATGTCAAAAGGCTGTATTGGAATCAATCTAAACTTGGGGGGACTTCATAATCACTTTGTTCCTAGGTGGCATTCCTCAAGTGAACACCCTTGGGGAGACACTCAACTCTCCACAACCAAACAACCAAATCCACCCATGTGGTTCATTGAAGTTATTACTTAGAATTTTACCACAACATTGAGTGAAAAAATTGTAGCAAGGCTAAGCATCTACTAAGTAATAAGAATTCAAAATAACAAGGTAAAAGGATGGGTACACACTACTAGGATTTTGCATAGCCTAAAAATAATAACTTAGCAAAACTCCCTATCATGCACACTACTCAAAACTCTATTCCATGCTGATACGTCCATTTTACATCACTATTTTATATTGTTATTTTATGTTATTCATCTATATATTTCATGTTATGATATATTACTTATGTTATTTCATCTTATTTTGCATGTTTAATAATTATGGGAGAAGAAACATCGGAACCAGAAATCTGATGGAAAAAGCACCATCAGGACACCCTATTTCAGAAGATAAGGAGAGGTGGAACACCCAAGGAGTCTTAGAAGTACCGAGGAGGAAGCTAGCCAGAAGGGCACCCGTACGGGGGCCACCTAGGCCCCACACCACCAGGCGCCCCCCCTCTGGCCGCGCCTGGGGGTGGTATGGCCCCCTGGCCCACTCCTGGGTGCCCCCTTTCGCATACTTGACCCCCAAGTAACCCTAAGACCCAACACATCATCGAACAATTATTCCGCCGCCGCCTCGGGGCGGAAAACAACAAAGAGAGAAAATCTCTCCGGCAGGGAGAAATCTGCCGGGGAAATTCCTCCCCAAAGAGGGGAAATCGTCGCCATCGTAACCGACATCACTCCGGGCTTCATCTAGATCATACTCATCACCAACACCATCACCGTCACCGTCCACCTTCATCCCGCTGTAACAATTAGGGGTCTTTATCGTTGTTTACCACTAGATCTCTCTCCCGGTGTGGATTACTTGTTAGTAGTTGATGCTTGTGAGATTTATCGGTGTTTGCACTTTATGACCAGATTGTTATTATCCATTATATCACCTATGATTATGATCCATATGATGTCTCGTGATTAGTTAGTTTAGTTCTTGAGGACATGGGAGAAGTCATGATTTAGTAGTGAAGTTATGTTGAAGTAATATCTCGTGGTTCGGTATTTAGATTGTGGTGCTATTCTTGTAGTAGTGGAATGTGAACATCGACTACATGACACTTCACATTTATGGTCCTAAGAGGATGCATTGTGTGTTTTGCTACTAGTTGTGGGGTTGCCGGAGTGACAGAAACCCAAACCCCCATTAGGAAACCAATGCACGAGGGAGTGTAGGATCCCGGAGTTTTAAGGCTATGGTTAGATATATCTTAATTACTTTCTTGTATGTGCTGATGCTTATGAGGGGTATAATCATAAGTATGTATTAGTCCTAGTTTGGCGGTGCATTAGCATAGGTTCACCCACACAACACCTAACGAACCAATAAATATTAACTAACTATACGAAGCGAAAGCAATTGACGAGATTCCCGTGTGTCCTCGAGAATGTTTGGTAATTATAAGTAGAACAACTGGCTTGTCCTTTGCTCTCAAAAGGATTGGGTCACTTGCTGCAATTATTATTACTGTTGTTTATTTGCTCGCACTTTATTTATCTGCTATATCCAAAACAACCAAAAACTTGTTTGCTAGTGTTTACAGTGAATTCACTATCCAACCTGCTTGTCAACACCTTCTGCTCCTCTTTGGGTTCGACACTCTTATTTATCAAAAGTACTAAGATACACCCCTATACTTGTGGGTCATCAAGACTATTTTCTTGCGCCGTTTATGGGGAGTGAAGTGCTATTGGTAAGTGGAATTGCTAAGATAAACTTTTACTGTGAGTGTTGTTTTTATTTCTGTCTGATGTTTTATTTCATTATGGAGAATACCTTTGGTTCTCTTTTAGGGGTACTACTACTATCACTGCTAGGGTAGTAAGTGAGCCGTTATCTGCTGAATAAGATCCTTATAAAATACGTATGAAAATTGTTAGATGTGTTATGGATAACTGCTATTATGGAGATGGAAATGTCCATCCCGGTGATCATTTGCTACTTATACATGAATTATGCGAGTTATTCAGGTGTGCAGGTATTACTATGGATCAAGTTAAAAGGAAATTGTTCTCTTTATCGTTGAAAGGAAGAGCCGTTGAATGGTTCAAATTACTGAAGAATGGTGAATCTATTGGATGGGAGGAAATTGTTCCTCTCTTTTATTCTAAATTTTATCCTCCTAGTGAGATTTATAAAGACCGGAATCAAATATATAATTTCTGGCCTCATGATGGAGAGATTATTGCCCAAGATTGGGGGGAAAGAAGTTATTAATGCTCAAATGTCCTATTCATGAACTACCGAGTATATTGTCATCAATAATTTTTATGCAAGGATTTCTCTTCATGATAAGGATTTATTGGATGCTTCTTGTTCTGGGTCATTCACACGTATGAAGTAAGAAGGTAAATGGGATCTTCTTGAGCATATTCAAGAGACCACTAAAGGATGGGGGAACGATAAAGGCAGAAAGTCAGGTATAAATTATGATTATGAATGCATTAAATATTTTATGGGAACCGATGATTTCTATAATGTTAGTGTTGTTTGTGGTCTTGATTCTCAAACCTTTGCAAACTGTCTTAAAGCTTTTGCCTCCTATCTTGATATTCCAAAAAAGGATTATCACAAATATCATGTACCTTATAAAGATATTGTTATTGCTAGTAATGTAGAAGTGCATGTTGTTAATCCTGCTGTTCCTGAGCCTTATATTGAAAAAATGCCTTTCCCTGCTAAGGTGAAAGAACACTCTATCGTAGCTAGTGTGGTTAATAAGAGCATTAAGAAATCTATTGAACTCGATGAACAAATAACTGTTGAACCTGCTGTAGCAATAGTAAAAGATCTTGTTTGTGGAAATATAGAGGATGAACACATTGTCTTCTATGTGGATGCTTCAAATATTGTTTGCCATCCTCATAGACCTAAGAAAACTAGTGTTCATGTGCTTTCTTTTAACATTGGTATCATTGCTATTATGGTTTGTGTGACATTGGTGCAAGTTCTAGTGCTATACCTTATGAGCTTTATAAAGAAATTATGCATGAAATTGGTTGTTGTGAGCTTGTGGATATTGATGTGGTTATTCAGCTTGATAATAGAGAAATTGTCTTTCAAGATTGGTAGTGTTAGGGATGTGGAAGTTTTATGTAGTACAACTAAATATCCCACTGCTTTTGTAGTACTTGGTAAGGCTGCTAGTAAAACTTGTCCTATTATTTTTGGTAGACCTTTCTTGAACACTTGTGGTGCCATTATAGAATGTTAGAGGGAGAAGATATTGACTATATTTGATGGAAAGTCTGATGAGTTCAATCCAAATTTGCTAGAGCACCTTATGAATCAAAATTTTCTAATGAGAATTTTAAAGTTGGACAACTTGCTTCTATTGCTCTTTATCCTAACAATGATGTGCAGCAATATATGGAGGACCATGAAAGTGTGGCCTTTATCGCTATCCTCCTCTTTTTCATCCAATGAGCTTCCAGATTCAGCAATTTCTTCTTCCATAGGCTCCTGCAAGACAGAAGTCTCTTCCTTAGGTTGAGAGCATTTATTAAGATATTCCATTATGTAGTAATTAAAATCCTTGTAATTATCAAATCAATATTCAAGTATAGCATAAATCTCATATTTATAAGGTGCATCGTTAATAATTTCAAGTAAATAGGCAATTTCGAATGCACCCTTCGAAGCAATAAATTCTTCAATTTGTTCGACATCAGATAATTCATAATTTCTCTTAACATAATAAGATATTGTGACATCATCATTATACTCACATTGAAAAGGGAGGTGTTTATACCTCCTACAACAACACGATTTATGAAAACAATAAGTAACATTATAAGTAGAGCACAAGTTTCTAGCATAGTCATGCAATTTATTAATTTGCTCCCATAAGTGTATCCCTTTTTGTGACAAGCGGTGTTCCTTATAATATTTTTGTTGTTCATCCGTGAACCCACCTTGCCTATAAGATCTAGTTTCAAAGGCATCGAACATTGCTAGCAAGGATGATAAAGCAAGTAACAAGCAAAACAATAACAAAGTAAAATTGATTGGAGGTGAGAGACTGCCCTTGCAGAAATTCTCTTCTTCCCCGGCAACGGCACCAGAATAGCCTTGATGGTGCAGATCTTGCACTCGTTGGGAAACCCCCAAGAGGAAGGTATGATGAGCACAGCAACAGGTTTCCCTCAGAAAGAAACCAAGGTTTAATCGACCAGTAGGAGAAAGGAGTAACTTCAGAAGGTTGATGCAGCTGAGGTGGAAGGGCGCACTACCGGTTCAGCAGCAACGTGGAACCTACACAACACAAACAATTCACTTTGCCCCAACGAAGAAGTGAGGTTGTCAGTCTCACCGGTTTTGCTGAACACAAAGAGGTTAAACGTATGGTGTGGAAAACAGTAGGAGAACAGTATGAAAGCAGTAGCAATAGTATGAAAGAAGTGTGAAAGTAGTGGAAGTAGTGTATGTATTATCAGTATGAGAAAACGGACTGGGGTCCACAGTTCACTAGTGGTGTCTCTCCGTGAAAGATAAATAACATGTGTGGTGAACAAATTATAGTTGGGCAAATGACAGAAATGAAGGTTGCACCGTAGTGCATATGCAAGACATTAAGATTACTATGTGATTCATGCGGGCATTACAACAAAATACATAGACCGTCATCCAACTGCATCTATGACTAATAATCCATCCTCCGAATATCATCCGAACAAACGTTGGGTATTAAGTTGCAAGTAGCAGATTATCGCAGCAAGCAAAGTGTGTAATGTAAACAATGTAAACTAAGTAAACATCATTGTTTTCTCCCTAATGGCAACAACACAACCTCCATCGGTCACGTTTCTGTCACTCGAGCACAGATGCAAAGGAGGCATGAACCCACTATCGAGCATAAATACCCCCTCTTGGAGTTACTAGCATCTACTTGGCCAGAGCATCTACTAATAACGAAAATCATGCAAGATCATAAATAACATAAGCATGAAGATAACATGATAGATTTATAATCAGAAGACATAGCATTCAACATTCATCAGATCCCAGCAAACACAACATGTAGAATTACATAAAGATTACCTCGATCATGTAGGGAAGCTCACGAGATCTAAACATGAGGTACAAAGTGGAGAAGACAACCATCTAGCTACTTCTATGGACCCGTAGTCCCCTCCGGTGATGACTTACTCACACATCACTTCGGAAGAGGGCAGGGTGTCTGAGAGAGCTCTAGAACCCTCCGATCTCGGGATGATGATGACGGCGTCCTCGGGTGTTTGTTGGGAAAAAGTGGCCTCTTTAGGGTTCACGTATCGGGGGGATTATATAGGTGAAAGGGTGATGGCGATGGACGCCCGAGGGGCGCACACCACCCCCAGACGTGGCCGGGGGGGACGCGCCGCCCAATGGTGTGGCCCCCCTGTGGCCCCCCTCCGGTACTCTGTGGAACCTTGGGGAATTATAAGACTTTCGGGGTTCGAATTTTCCAATTCCGTGAATATTTCCAGAACAACTTTTCTGAAACTAAAAATAGCAGAAAACATGGAACTGGCTCTGTGGCATCTTGTCAATAGGTTAGTCCCGGAAATCGATAAAAATGACATAAAGTGTATAGAAAACATGTAGGAAACAACATGAAACATAAGAAATTAAGGATACGTTTATGACGTATCAAGATCCCCAAGCTTAGTTTCTACTCGTCCTCGATTAGGTAAACGATAAAAGCACATAATTTCTAAGGTGACATGCTACCAACATAAACTTGATCATCAAAAATGTAAAAGCATATGTAAGCTGAGAACATAGAACTTCAACACAAGCATGATAAATAAAACTTTAACAATAAATCATAGCAATCACCTTGCATCATGAGAAGTAACACAAATAAAAGATCATGAATAACAATGCATCAAAAGGTATACGTTTTTTTCAAGTAGAGAGATAACATGGAAAAGTGATATTTTGCTAGTCCTTAGGAGTGGGGCAAAACATAAATGCCAGGACACCTTGAAAGTTCATGAGGAAGACTAGAACAAATAATTAGAGAACAAACAATAACACATCATGAATAAATTAATAATGTTTCTGGGACAAATGCACATTAAACTACGAATGGAAACTATGCTCTCTCAAACTATTGTAGCATCCCAACTTTTAATAAAGATGGAATACCTGTGTTATTGTGCTAGTCCCTGGATCAATTGCTAGCACCACAGTACAAAATGAAATATCATGCAAATGCATCAAATTCTATTACATCGCATGATCCAGTCTTTACAAAATAGTATTACAACTTGCATAGTCTTAGAAGACTAGCAGAAAACAAAGTATACAGCGGAAAACATGAATAACATTGAGCCCATCTTCTTCATGTGCCACAGGCAAAACATGTTGGCGATAGTCTCGAGATCCTAAACGAAATCCTCACTCGTCTTCAGAAAAAAATCTGCAATATGGAATATGCAGCCACAAGGGAGTCAATACAATTTAATGTATTGTCAAGTAACACTATGGTGGATATAAATGGCAAGACTAATACTACATGCTTATTTGGCTGAGTGGAGTTTTGGCTAAGTTTTTGCATAAAGCCAGTTTTCTCCTATCACTTTTGTAAAACAAGCTTTTCTTTTCAAAAGGGTGGCATCATTGGACTGAAATCCAAGTACCACAATACTCTTCAGTTGGTCAAAATTTTACTTATTGAAAATGGTGATGTGATTCTTCCGTCCTTCCTTGTCCAGCTGCTCATAGTTGTCCATAACCGGGGACACGGCTAAGATCTTAGTTTGTTGACTCTGCAGAGCTTGTGCACTTTCACCTTCAGACCCAACTCAACCCAAACATCCTATACACCCTGAGTGCATTAAGGAAAGGAGAAGAATCGAGACAAGATCTTTCAGAAGCAAGAATTCAACCCAATGGCAAGACCCGTTCCACCTATAATTATGCTACATCTGCTTGTCAAGCCCAGGCTGAACCCTCACAACTTAGTTGATCAAGACAGAGCCCATATGACTAAAGGCTGCACTGGAAGCAATCTAAACTTGGGGAACATCATAATCACTTTGTTCCTGGGTGGCATTCCTCAAGTGAACAACCCCTCGGGGAGACACTCAACTCTCATCAGCCAAACAACCAAATCCACCCAGGTGGTTCATTGAAGTTGTTACTTAGAATTTTCCCACAACATCAAGTAAAAATCATTTGTCACATTGCATAGCATCTATCAAGTTCTAAGGCTATAAATAACAAGGATAAAAGATATGGTTACACCCTACTAGGATAATAGCATAGCATAATATAACTTAGTAAAATTTCCTATCAATGCATACTACTCAAAAATCAACTAATGCATATATAAAATAATGGGTAGTTGTTGATGTGTTACTTGCCTTGTTGAAGTTAGTGAAGATATCACACTCTCTTCACAAAAGATCGTTGCTCTCCGTACAATCTATTCATTGAAAACACAATAACAAAATAAACAAGCATCCTAACAAACAAACATACAAGTGTAGAAAACATACATAGCAACTAACATATCAAAAGGGGCTTAACCAAGTTGGTTAGGACAAGGTCTAGGTTTGAGTTGAAAGATTCATTCTCTAGTGGTCTCATTCTTGTTAAGGCAATTCCAATGGCTTACTTGGGAATGGCTATGTTGATTTATGTATAAAACTAACTTTATTATAACCATACTTGTCGAGGGAGTTCCAAGAGTTCACTTAGAATAAACATATTACTTCTTCAACTAAAGTAATACATGCAAACACTTGGTCATATTCACCTTCAAAAATATTTGAGTGACTATGTTAGTATTTTTCATTGTGGCTAGGGTAGGTCTACTAACTTCATCATCAAAGGGAAAATATTACTAAGTCTTGGGTTTTCCATTTGGGTCAATGGTTGGATAAAAATAACTTGTTATTCTTCAACTTGTATGGATTGCTTCTAGGCCTCATGTGATTGCCTTCTTGAAGATCATCATCATGCCATCTAAGTTGTTTCCTTCCTTGGTGTGGTGCTTCTCTTGGTCTTGATAGTCTTCATGGTTTTCACTTCACTAATTGGTTTGGGTATGGGATGGGCACAAATACTACTAAGTTAATTTGGAAAGAAAAATAAGAAGAAAGATAGAAAGAGAGAGGGAGATGTTTTCTTCTGGATTTCTTCACACTTGTACTTCCTTGAGTTTCCTCTAGTGGTGGAGTCTTTTCTTCAAAATTTATTCATTGATCCTCCTTGTATTCTCTTCATGTTGCCACCAAGTTGAAAGTGAAGAGCCTTCTATTGCTTGAGTCTTGTTTTTCATTTGCTAACTTGATGGATTCTTGAAGCAAGAATAGGGGGATGGAGGGGTAGATAGAAACCTATAGTACTAGTGTTTGAGGTTCACTACTTGGTCTCTTAGAAGGTTTACATACAAGGGACTTGGTCTTGGATTCAAAATGGCCACAACAAACAATGGTAGAAAGAAATAGAAACAAAATTTAAGACATAATAACTAGATGGACTACTATGATGGATTTTTGGCTAAAATACATGGTCATGGTCCAAGGGTGTCCAAAATGGTTGGGCAAGGTTGTTTCTGGTTCAAGGTTATCAAATGGAACAATTTTTCAAAAGGAACTATATTGAAATTATTTATACAAATTAATCTATGCCAAAAATACTCAAATAGACAAGTTAATTCTAAATTCGATTTTAATTTGTTCAATTATTATTTTGGGACAGAGGATATGAAAGTACACATCCTAAGGTTTCCAAATATATTTTATTTACAATTTTTGGATTTGTAGAATTTGAATTATGCCAAATTTCATCAAACAAGCATATTTGAATTTGAACAAATTTAAGTTTGTCAAATTTGAATTTGGCCAGTGCAAAAAGTTTCTACATGTTCTGGTGATTTCAAAAAGTCCAAGATTGCTAAATTTGGCTTCATGGATCAAAAGTTATGATAGAACTAAGATGCAGGGACTAATCTGTAAAACTGCCAATTTATTCTAGCGGGAGAAACATTTAAATTACAGGCTGGCCACGTGGCTGGATCTGATTGGTCGCACATGCTGACTGGACGCTGACTGGGCTGTGCTGACTGGGTTTAAGTGATTTGATCTGGATCGTTAGATCCAGATCTGAGGGTGGCATACCCCTTCGTTGAGGGGATCTAATCGTGGCCCTTCGTGGTAGATCGAACGGACAAGAGAGGGGGAGGGGTCTCACCGGAGTTGGCTCGCCGGAAAATGGCGATGGCGGCGGTGCTGCTCACGGGAGGTTGACGGCGGCGCGTTCCGGTGTGCCTCCGGGCTAGGGGAGACCACGGTGACGCTCAGCGCGGCACGGCGAACTCGCGGGTGGCCACGGCGCTTGCTCGCGCGAGCTCGTGAGGTGGCGCAGGGCAGACGGGGTGGCGGCGAGCTCCGGCGGCCTCGGGAGTGGATGGCGCGGTGTATACGCTGTGCAAAAACGAAAACAAAAAATGTGAGAAGGGGCGCAGCAGCACTAGGGGGTGAATGGGGATGGTCTCGGGTGCTGGTGACGGCTTACCTCGCCGGAATCGGAGAATTACGGCGGCTAGGGTTTCGATCACCGGCGACAAATTACAGGGCCGTGGGGGCGCAATCGAGCCGAGAGGGAGAGGGGAAATGCGGAGGAGGCTCGGGGCTATAAAGGGGTGTGCTCGGGCAAGAATTATGGGCATTGATTTGCCCGCAATCAACGAGATTGTAACGGCTTCAATCGGAAGCGAAATTCACGGCTGGAGGAAGGAGACGATGACGTCATGGATGACGTCATCAAAAATTTTCTTTTAATTTCTGTTTATTTGATTTAATCATATCTCCTGATTTAATTATCCAAATGATATGAAATAAATTTCTAAATTCTTAAAATTTCAAATACTTTTTAACAGTACAATTTTTGAAAACAATTCAACATATTTTAATTTTGAATTATGGAAATTTGAATAATTCCTTAATAGTTACTTAATGTGATTTTTAATTTAAATTTTTATAAAATATAGTTATTGGTCAACTAAAATTTTAGTGACATTATAAATGTTGAAAACAAAATTATGAGAGTCAATTCATCTTGTTTTCACAATTTATTATTTTGAAAAATAAATAAAACACTAATAATACTTTAAGGCAATTTTAAAATTTAGAGATTAATAAATTGATGTTATTATCCAAATAAAATTTCAGAGACATTTTACATGTCATATATTATTTTTGTAAATCCATTTTAAACCTTTTTCACATTTTATGATTTTAGGATATGTAGGATTTACTAATAGTAACTTAATGCTATTTAATTAGTTCATAACAAATAATCAATATTGTTGATCCATAAATTTTGGATAAAACCACATGTCATAATATTGTTTTCAAAACCCTCTTTTATGTTATTATCAAGCAATGCATTTTATTTTCACACCTTTATGTTTAAAACTTGGAATAACAACTAAAAGTTATTATTAACAATTTTATTCTCATCAAATACCTTTGGGGCTTAGAACTTTATTAAGGGTTATAAATCTTTGACTTTTGTTGCCCTAAAATATCTTCAAAGTAATATTGGTGTTGTAATTATTTTGGGTAAAGGCTTGTTGATAAAAACATATTTCCTTTATATAAAGAAATTTATTTTTGAATGGGATTTTAGGGTTCATGGAATAGAGGTATATTTGTATTCTTAATTTCAATAACATAGGAATTACAATATTATTTCCTTTGTGTTTGGGTTTTATTTGTTTTTGGTGGATTGCTTTAATAGAAAACAAAAAGTTTCAAATTTTTGTGATTTTTGAGATTTCCAAAAATCAGGGATGTTACAGACTACCACCCTTAAAAGAAATCTCGTCCCGAGATTTGGGAAGGTTAGAAAGAAAGATTTGGGTAATTGGATTCCAAAACAACTGGGTGGGCTACCACCCTTAAAAGAAACTTTTGTGGGTAGTCTATTTTCATTAGATTGGAGTGTAGATTGATTCTAAATTAGCTTGAGTAGATCTTTCCTCTGTGGTAGAGGTGTAGACCAACATAGGTCTGTTGAACTACCTTTGACACTGAGGGGTCACTCTTTGGGTCAATCAAAAGAGCAAGTTGAGAGGATTTCACAACATCATCTCATTATAATGGGAACACATTTCTCAGACATTCATTGTGGTTTAATACACTGGAAGATCTCCTTGGGAAAATAAATTTATTTTCAACATGATAATTTGCCTAAGATTCCTTCTTTCAGAAAGTCATGTTTCCTTCCTTCTCCCTTTGAGGGCATCCATTTGCATAGTGTCCTTTATCTCTGCATTTGGAGCAAGTCACTTGGCTGATGTCTCTATAGACAGGATTGGGGTTCTTCTGAAGTTTCTTCTTCTTCCTTGGTGGAGTTAAATTGGCCATCATATCTTCATACTGCTGCCCAGTATACTCAACTATGTTGGTTGAAGGTCTGGGTTTCTTGTTGGGACAATTTCTAGATAAATGTCCATCTTCTTCACAAGAATAGCAATTCTTGGTGGAGTGTTTGGATGAATATGGATGTGCTGATGTCTTGGCTCCAGTATCCATCTTGACATGGTCCACCTGAATAGTATCCAGCTTGCGTTTTCCCTTCACATCTGGTTTTCCTAAGTTCTCTTGGATTGCACCAAGCATTTCCATTTTGGCTTGTTGTCCAACTTGTTGTACCATGGGGTAAAGTGGACATTGTGTTGGAACATGTGTTGTCCCTTCACACAGAAAGCAAGTAACTTGAGTGAAGTATCCTTCAATTGAGTTGTTTGCATCACCATGGGGCCACTCATCAGGACAATCTTTGGAATAGTGTCCTATCTCTCCACAAGATTTGCAGGCTTTGGGTGTTGAAAACATTTCTTCTTCTATCTCCTGGTTATCTCTAGTTATCAAAGGATGATTGTCTTTACTATTGGCCAAGTTTTGGGACATCATCTAGTTATCAAATATTACACAAGGTCTAAGGGAGCAGAAAAGAAAGGGGAGAAAAACTTAGAGAAAAAGAGGGTTGGTCTTCTTGAAGTTCCTCTTGATTTCTTCTAGTACTTCCACTTCCTTGAGTTTCTTCTTATTGCGTGGAAGTCTATGTTCTTCTCTAAGTTCTTCAATGATCTCCCATGTAGTATTTCTTGTTGAGTTGATAAATAACATAAGAGTTGTCCTTTAGCACCTTAGGGACTATGTCATATTATAACAAGATAGGAATTTTGAGAGGTAGATAGAAGTTATCGATACTAGGGTTTAGGGTTCACTAGTTAGTCTAGTATGTGATGGACACACACTAAGTACTTAGTCTTAGATCCAAACTAGCCACAACATAAAAGATAATATGGAAAGAAATAACATGGCATGATCAACTATGTGGATCACAAATATGGATTTTTGGCCAAACTTACATGGTCATGGTCCAAGGGTGTCAAAATGGTTTAGGCACTGATGTATCTGGTTCAAAGTTACAAAATGGACCAATTTTTCTTAAGGAACCATTTTCAAATTATTTATGGAATTAAATCTATATAAAAAGTACTCAAATGGACAACTTAAATCTAAATTCAACTTTAATTTGTTCAAAAAAAATTGGGAAAAAGGATATGAAGGTACACATCCTAAGGTTTCCAAAATTATTTTATTTGCAATTTTTGGATTTGTAGAATTTGAATTATGCCAAAATTCATCCAACAAGCATATTTAAATTTGAACCAATTTAACTTTCTCAAATTTAAATTTGGCAGTGCTAAAGTTTATAAATGTCAAGGGCTTTTCAAAAAGTCCAATATTGCTAAATTTGGCCGTATGGTTAAAATTATATGATAAATCTAAGTTCTAGGGTCTATTCTGCAAAATTACAGGGGCTAATCTGTTTAAAAGAAAATAAGTGATCCGGGGGATCTAGAATGGGGGCTCCTGATTGATCGGTACCGTTTGGGTTGGATCGGGGATGTCGGTCGTTGGATCTAAGGGGTGATGGATGGCCTAGATCTAAACGCGCACAATCGCGTAAGTGGACTACACGATCTCATCAACGGTCGAGATTAGAACACAGAGGGATATATATTTATATATCATAGAGAATTTATAACGGGGAATGAGATGTCCCGGAGTAACAGAAAAAATTTCTATTACTACAAGAATTTATTCCGGAGTTGTTATGAAAGAGAATTGAGGTTGCACGCTTTATGAAGCAAATATAAGGGGACACGAGATGTCCCGGGATGTCATAAACATATTTTTGACACCGTTAGATAATATTGATGATTTTATCTATAGGGGTCACGGGGTTCCGAGAGACTTTCCATATATGGAAGCACTGCCGGAGGGGGCAGATTTCCTCCTCTGGGTAAACCCTAATTTTAGGGGATGCCAGTGGGACCCATGGTCTCACAAAGTGTATATGTTCTCCATATGAATTTTTCCTAATTTATTTGATAAATAAATGAGTGGGAAAAAGGAGGGGGATTGGACTCCACTTGGGAGTCCAATCCGAAATCCTCTAGGAGGATTGGTGCAGCCAAGGGAGAGGAGGGGAAACCGACCTCCTCCCCTATGGCGGGTGCCCTCCATTGACCCACTATATAATCACCACCCCTCCTCGTTGTTTGAACACACAATTGATTCTCAAGCCTCTCTCTCTTTCTATAGAAGAATTAGAGGACTAATTAGATCACTTCTAATTGAATTAGAGCCTTCTCTAATCATTCGAAGAGTAATTACAACACTTCTAATTGAATTAGATCGTTCTCTAATAATTAGAATACTAATTATATTCCTTCTAATTGGATAGCTTCTCTAATAACTAGAAGACTAATTAGAGCCCTTCTATTTGGATTAGAGCTTCCTCTAATCGTATTAGAGCTTTTTTTAATTAGGTTGAGGTGTTCCTCTCCCAATTAGACCTAGCTTCTAATTACTCTCTCTCTCATGTGTTGATAACTTCACCTTCATATACACCTGCGGCGTCAAGTCCTGGACGGCGAAGCGCTGCAGTATTTGCCACGACATATATGTGCATACTCTTAGAGGGGTAACACGTGAGACCCTCACTCTGCTAGACCATGGTGTTGGATACGGGGAGTTGGCAACATCCTCACCCACAGGCTTGTGTGCGAGGATCTTCTATATGCTTCATCGACATCGCCATCGACACCTCTTCCTCTACTACGGAGTATGGTACAAGATCTCGGAAATTAGATCTTGGAATTTGTATTCACGTGTATTTGCATTGCAAGGTCTTGGTTATTGCGTAACAAGTTTGGGGAAAAATTTAAATTCCCATTGCGCAACCCAGCACCATGTGCGAGTGTTGTTCGTGTTCTTCCAGACTTCTACCATACACTAAGATTTCGTTGAAGAAAACAAGCACAAACTGCCGCAAAAACTTTCTAATTATTGAATTTATGAGCTCTTGAAAGGTTGCTGGGGTGTTGCCGAGCCCAAAGGGCATGACTTGGTATTCGTAATGTCTCAGGTGTGTTGATAATGTAGTTTTTGGAATATCCGGTTGATGCATTCTGATTTGGTGATAGCCTGAGTGAAGGTCCAATTTCGAGAAAATAGTTGCCCCCTAACACTTCATCCAGGAGGTCTTCAATCACAGTAATTGGAAACTTATTTTTAATGGTCAGGTCATTTAGTCCTCCATAATCAATACACACACACACCACGATTTGCCTTTCTTATTGACTAGGATAGCAGGTGAGGAGAATGGGTCGCTACTAGGTCCAATTTCAGCCTTTGAAAATATTTGCTTGACCAACTGCTGCACAATAGTCTTTTGGTTACGTGACATTCGATATGGTTGAATATTTGGGGGTTTTGCCTCTGGTAGGAGTGGTCTAATGTGGTCAACTGCTCTGCTTGGTGGCAGTCCCTCTAAAGCTTGGAATACCTTTTGAAACTCTACAAGCAACTCATTGATTGTGTGATGGATAGGTACTTCTTGTGTATTCTTTGCACTGCCCGAATCTTGTAGTTAACAAGTATTCCATTCCTCCTTGTTCCAGCAGCTTAGTGCATTCTTCATCGGAGATTATAAAGTTGATGTATGTATAAGGTGATCACTGAATGTGACAGTTCCCTTGTTCTCAACTGTCAGAGTTCTATGCTCAAAATCAAAAGTAACAAGATTATGTTACTTGAACCAGTTCACTACTAAGATGATGTTGGAGCCATTCAGTTGGATAATTCCAAAGTTGGCTATGAACTTATGTCCGTTTATTGAGAAAGCACAATTTGAAGCTACTGCATCTGAGATGAGCTCATTGCCTCCTTCCACTATGACTTTCCTTGCTATGACTGAAGTATGTTGATATTGTGCTTTACGGCAAAGGCCTGGTCCATAAACGTGTTGGTGCTCCCAGTGTCAGCTAATGCCACTACACCAAAACCCTGGAATTTGAGCAATAGGGAGATTGTTTCCCCCACTTGGGGTACCATTGTAGGCACACGTTGAGATATGCATAGCTTGATCAGCTGGTTCCTGGTGACTTCCTCTGCCTATACAATTGCTGGCACTTGTGGTTGTGCATCATTTATTACTTGGAGCATTTCCTCCTCGTCATCCGAATTTCCTTGCATTCGAATGACATTTAGGGCTCTCTGCATTGGTAGCCATATGTGGTCCAAAACCCACTTTATTAGGCAATACCAGCATTTGCGAGGGGGCCTGGGGCACCCTGGGATGCTGGTTCGGATTGTACTGCATTTCTAATCGGTTGATTGCCTTGTATTTGACCTGTTCGGTTGGTGGACAGGTATGATTTGTCATATTGTCAAGCAACCCAATAAACAGACAATAAGCTGGTAAGTTTTTGGCATTGCACCATGTGCTTTATTCTATCCTTCATACCAGCGACGAATCTATCGACGAAGAAATCCTATGTGAGATGGTCACGCTCTCATTTGATTGCCAGCATCCACGCCTCATATGTATCAATGTAATTGTTGACCGTAGTTGTGTACTTCAGATGTTGCAATTGATCCATCGAGTCGATAGTGTGGTTGTCTCGAAAGTGCTCCAGCACGACCTGGCAAAGAGCTGACCATGACAAGGTCCTTAAGTTGATTCCAGTGCTGCTGATCCAAGTTTTCACCTGACCACGTATATGAGCCACGCCCCATCAAACTTTCTGGTCGCTTGGTATTCCTACCAAACTGAATATGTCTTCACACTCAAGTATCCATGCCCTTGGGTTGTCTCCGAAAAAGGTTGGTAGCTCAACATGAGGGGCTTGGAGATGCAGTTTCATAGAATGATGAGTATGGGTGCTTTCGAATCGTTGTACATGTGGTGGTGGGGAAGATGGATGTTGTGGATTTTGGTTGATATTGTTGTGCGTAGGGCGGGTATGGGTAGGGGTAGTATGATGGCGACGGAAAGGGGTGTAGTTGGTACATGTTGTAGGATAAAGGTTGGGAATTTGGGGGTTCATAGTACTATGGCTGAGTTTGGGGTGTAGTGTATTGATTTTGGAGGCGTGGGGAAGAGGTTGAGGCAGAAGTTGTGACAATTGGTGACGTCGTTGAGGGTTTGGCAGTGGACATGGCATTTGATCGAGCAGGTAGCGATTGTGAAGGGAACTGTCGGTGTGGGATCTTGTCTGGGGTGAGGTTGCCGAACTGAATTGGTTGGGAAGTAGGAGGCGGTGTGTGCGTTGGTGCACGAGTAGAGACTTCGATGATTGGTGTGAGGGAGCAGGAGGAAGGGGGTGGTGGGGTGGTAAAGTGTGGACCTTTGGTTGAAGAGGGCTGGTCGGGGACGCCGGTAGCCGCCGTCGATGCTCGTTGGGCGATGCCGACAGCCAACCGGAGAGCATCTCCATAATCTTTGTCAGCTCGCTCTGCAGGGATGACATCAATGCTTGCGAACTTGCTTGGTGTAGATCGAGGCGACGGTGGATGTCGACGACTGTGTTGGAGAGATCAGCGCGGATCTGTTCCTCCACTTGTTCTTTCGCCTCTGCCGCAGTCGCCACTGTGATCTCGTCGTACGTCATGTTTGGGAGTTCGCGGGACTAGGACCGGGATCGGCGATTAGCGACCGTCATGGTGAAGTCAATGCAAGGATGGGCTCACTCAGGGATTATACATCCGGAGCAAGGTGCTCGGGTAATCTGGTATTGCAGTGTAAGAGGGTGGGAGGGACGAGATCGTGCTCTGGTACCAGGATGTCACGACCTCAGCGGCCAGACTTGGACAAGGAGAGGAAGGAGCACATCGCTCAGATTTAGTCTATAGCTATCCTAAGTAAAACGGGAAATAGACAAGATAATTTTTTTATTTTGCATTGCTTGATCCTCCCAACCTCCCCACCTACCCTTTATATTGAAAGGTATGCTCAAGCATTAGTCCTGATTACATTGGTTCGAAATAGTACATATATAATTAATTGCTAATTAAAGACATATTAAGGAGAGTGAAGGTGAAGGATGGTTGTCCGATGCAAGTCAAGCAGTAACATGCCATCCAAGCCATTCATTCTTGTCAAAGGAATATCTTGTAGTGATTCTTCTCTTCTGAAAGTAGAGATGGGTCTTGACACTTCCTTCGCGAATCAAATTTAGACCCTTTGATGACTTAAGGTCGGTTTGATCTGACGATCAAAACGACGCATGGTACGGTGGTTTCTACGGTCGTATGCCATCGTACCCATGGTCGTTAAGGCTGATGCGAATGCATCTTGACTTGGAATTTGCCCATTTTCTTATTTCCTTCCATATAGACCCGGTCTTCAGTGCCTCGCTCAAAATTGCAGGTAAAAATATCACAAGGAGATTCACACATTAGTAATTAGTGGCAGTTACAAAGTCAATATCTCATCATTTTCATGATAAATGATACAATTTAAACACGGATAAAGATGCATATGATTTACACGCATCACACATGATGCACGTTCTTTAGGTGTATGATATTCTCTGAAGTGAACTTCAGATTGACGGTACCAACACCATGAATAAAAGCATTTGACATGTTCTCCGTAGCAAAAAGGAAGTCACTGACTGACACCTGATAAGAGGAAAACATGGAGATAATAGCACATATGTGTACATTGGCACCCCTATCGGTCCACCATTCAAGAGAATGACATGGACATTATGAAATTAACCATACCCAACATCCTTCGTCTTGGTCACCAATAACAACACTAGAAGTATTGCCTCTCTTCCCATTCCTTGCAATCCAGGTCCCATCGTACAAGATCACCACATATAGGCAAGACTCCTTTTCTCCTAATAGTTTCCAAAGTTGGCGGACCGTGAGGCCATGTTGTGGCACTAGAAGTTTTTTCTTTACCAAGCGGACATTAGAGGTTCCCTCAACTACTCATTCTCCGCTCGCCTTTTCTTCCACATGAAGAGCCTCAGTGAGATCCCTAACGGAAAACTCTTTGTATCTTATGATTAAGATAAGTTGCAAAATTACTCCACGAGGAAAGAAGCTTGCAATGATGCCTTTGGTAATAATTTTGTCTGATAACACATACATATAACTAACTGTCTCCATCAGGAACCCCAAACTTGGCCTTGAGTGTGTCCCACGTATCCATAAGTAATGTGTATGTCCAAGTCAATAATGTTCTTGCCAATAGTGTTAAGAACTTCACCCCTAAAAATGGTATCAGTTTCCAAAAAAGTTTTCTCCTCTATATAGGAGTAAGTTCTCCTTGAGGCTTAACTTTGGAGACATCGCAAATATTCGCATTCGTCTTCCACTAGTACAGAAAAATGTTTCAACTTCTAAGAGATTGTTCGCATTCTCCAATCGTGTGTGGTGGCCGGTGGAGGAACCCACGTGTACTCTTTTTTTTTGCAGTTAAAGGCAATCGATCTGCCATCTGATTAGATTAGGAGAGAGTGTTTATGTACAAAGAAAGCCCTGGGGGCAAAGGGAAACGAAAATCAAAACAAACGGGAAACTACTGCCTTTAACTTCCATCTCGCTTTTTGTCACATCTGGATGTGCCAAGTGAGCATATAGGATTTATTAGTAGAAAACATTGAATAAAAATAAATAGGCTTGGCCTATAATTCCAAACCCTTTACACTGAGCCGCAGAAGCGATCAATTCCAAATCCCAAATCAAAAGCAAATACCATTCGAATCAAATTAAAACGACCACAACCACGTCCTACCGACCGCGTTAGCCTTTGCGATCGTTGTCCGGTAACGTCACCTTCGAAAGGTAACCCCGCGGTGTTACGTTTATTTTTGACTTCATCAGCATGTCTGGCTGGACTTTTGCGAAGAAAGAATCAATTGCGGCACGTTATTCCTGGTCAAATGAAGCGCCAAATGTAATTCGCCGCCGGTTCTTCGCCACACACATATTGTGAGGTACAGCTAATCTCAGGTTTGCGCCTGCGCATGCAGGATTATACTGTACTATTGCAATCGGCAGTATATTATTAAGAAAGTCAAACGAATGGCGTCTCAGCAGCATGCAGCAATAATAGCGAAGGATTTGGCAAGATCATGCTCGGCATGAACCAGCGCACAACGTGCACCGCGAAATCACTGCTTAGCATGTTAGTTCTGGCATCTGAGATTGCAATTCGCGTGGGGATATTCTCAGCATCTGAAGTTTCAGCTTTCAGACGCCCAGCTTGATCGATCAATTAGATGATTTTTTTTTGCGGTCGACTAGTTATACTGTGTTCTCTTTGCTTTTTTGGCCCAAACGAACCCGGTGTTGTGTAAGTGCACTGTAAACGTTATTATTATACCGTGTGTAGACGATACAGAGTTGAATTTTTCAGCTTCTCCTGGAGGAGCGGTGTCTATCTAAAACACGGCGTTTGCAGTTCCACGCGAGAAGGCGAGCCAAGTCCTAATCCTTGCTTAAACAAGCAGATGGCTGTGCGTGCCAGTTATGTTGTTACCTCAGTTGCGAGATGGACGCACAGACATAAAAACGATATAAGATATTCCACATTCCAGCTAGTGGCAACGTAGTAGTAGGATGTGATGTTTTTCCAATCCAGCGAGAGAAGAGCCGCGCGTTGCTTTCAACAGGGAGAGCGAAAGGTCCATCTGTCCCTGCTCGAGACATGAACGTTGCAAGCTTGCAGGTTGCAAACGGTTTGAAACTCAAGTGGTCCCCAGCTACCCCCAACGTACACTTGTCCGCCAAATTTGAATGGAGCGAGCATGGCATATATTTCGTGTTTAATATTGTACAGTAGATCTCAGGAGTATCCAATGTTTCTTCTTGCAAGTTGCAAACAGCATTCATCTTACGGACAGTACATGTTCTACTAAGTAGTACAGTATTAACTAGCAGTTCCACAGTACTGAAAATGGCTCAGAGAACAGCATCAGAATCAGAAAAAATGACGAACAGCCCAAGTGAAAGAGTGGCCAGGTCAACAAATTTAACATGGTATATTCTGTATATTACAAACTAAACATGAAAAGTTCTCACCATTACACCAAGACTGGTGTAAGCATGTGGTAAATATAACTACTCTTTCATCAGAAACGGAACACCTATGACTATGTTGCGAGCCTGCAACAACACCACCCCCTGGCTAGCCTCTCTTGTGCTTCATCTCATGATCGCTGCTTGATTCTGCTACATAGCAGCTACCCCAAGATCTACTACAGTAGTAATTCACCAGAAACAAAAAGGTTTCTCTTCTTACAAATGGCGTCCATGGAACCACCTGAAAGAATCAAAGAATGGGAGGCGGCGCCAAGATCAGATCATTGCTGAAGCAATAGGAAGGCCGATGCTGCCAGGAGCAAGATCAAAGCAAGGGCACTGCTGAGACGGGTGCTGGATCCACTCTTCAGCAGAAGCCTCTGTGGCATAGCACACTCCTCGCCGTTGAAGAAGACCTTTGATGGGAACCCATCTCCGGCGATGACGTCGATGGAAGGAGTCAGCTTCTTGTCGAACGAGAGGACTGACTGCTGCTTTCCTGGCACCAGGTAGTCCGTCCCGCTCATGTTGGTCTGCTTCACAAGGTAATTGAGCCCCTCAAGGCCCTGCATGAATATGGTGTCATTGCCCACCGCCGTTGCGTTGAAAGAGTACGCCTTCTCGAACCCGTCATACGCCTTGTCCATGACCATGGCCGCGAACCAGTTGGCCATGTCGACGTCCCCCCAATTGAACAATGTCACCCGGGCACTCCAGCCTTTGTTGAAGTCTGACGATACATGCCAATTGATGCTCACGCCGCAGAAATCGCCACAAGGAATTGGCCTAGGTGCCTTGTAGTGCTTCAGCTCAGCCCAGGCCTGTGCCTTGAGTGTACGGTTGTCGAACGGCACAAGCAGCGCTTCCGGTGGCAGGAGCATGGATTGAGCAGTGGTGCTGCAGGTAGGACCCCGTCGGTTCGCAGGGCAACCGCAGGCACAGGTGTTGCAGGGGATCACCGAGTCATTGTAGAATGCCGAGAAGGTGACACAACACTTGGGCTTGGCATCCTTGGGCTTGGTAATGTTGCACACCACCTGCCATGTTGCAACCGCCAGGGTTGTTGAGTCGAGCCCGCTGGGATCAGGGAACCCGGTGGGGCTGACGGGTATCGGCTGGCCACAGGTGTAGTCTGGGTTCAGCGACGACCCACCGACGATCTTGAAATTGGCAGGCGGGAACAGCTTTGTTCTGTTGGTATCGGGCGGCATCTTGAACACCTGAATTTGGAAGGCCGATTTGGACTGAGCCGCGTCCATGGACTTGGGCAGGATGGTGCCATTCCTGCAGCAATTCTCAATCCTCCCCATCTGGGTGTCATTGTACCGGGAGAGCGGCAGGTCAAGGATGACGGGCTTCTTCTCGCAGTTGAGCACCTGGGAGAAATCAAGGCTCTGGTAGTACTGGCCCGCTGCACCGTAGACGCAGGCACTGGTGTCCACCTTGGAGGTGTGCGCGCCCTTCATGGAGTAGATGAACTCGCCGCGGCGCCACTCCCAGGAGAGGCGCCAGTTGTCGAGGCGGCCGAGCTTGGCATTGTTCTCGAGCGTGACCAGCGCGAGGTAGCTGGACGGGTAGGCCTGGACGACGTCGTAGGTGATGACGAGGTCGCCGGTGCGGCGCGGGAGGAAATTTTTGGTGGGGTCGGTGGTGTTGGCGTCGATGACGGTGGCGTTGGCCAATGCCTTGGGGGTGAGGAGGCAGCAGGTGGAGAGTACCGTGGAGGTGATGTTCGTGGCCTCCGGGCAGTCGTAGTCCGGGTCGTCGAGGGAGAGCGCGGTGGGGAGCGGCACGGGCACCTTCCCGAGCGGCCCGGCGAAGAGCGTGCCGACCAAGGCGACGGAGGCCTGGATCTGCGTGATGTCCCCGGCGGTGGCAATCGGCGTGAGGAGGTCCGTCTGCGGGTAGCCGGAGAAGGAGGTGGCGTTGCCGGCGTTCTCGGTGGTGTTGTAGGGCAGTTCGGCCCCGCCGGTGAGCACGGCGCCGCCGACGCCGACGAGGATCTCGTCGTGGCCGAAGGTGACGAGCATCGCCCAGGACTTGAGCGGGCGGGTGCCGCCGTTGAGCACGGTGGCGTTGGCCTTGAAGGAGTAGGGCTGCTTGCTCTGGTCTTTGACGAAGGGGCGGATCTTGACGCGGTTCTGGAGGTCGTAGGTGAGCTGGATGCCGTTGCAGCCGGGGTCGGGCGCGGGCGCCGGCGCCACCGGCGGCGGCGGCGTGGGCGTGGGGGTCGGCGTCTGCGCCGCCGCGAGCCCCGCGAGCAGGATGGCCGCGAGGACCAGGGGTTGTATGGAGCCAGCCATGGCTGGATCGACACAGAGAGGGCGTGGACGGAGTGCTGGGGGATTTGGTAAGCGGGGTGTGGGGAGCGATGGGAGGCAGTAGATGAAGCGATTGGAAAGCGCGTGGGCACAGCTGGGGAAGACGAAGGGGGGAGGTGGGTTTGAACTGGCGGGGCGGCGTGCGTGCGACCGCGAGGGGGGGCAGCTTGCTTGCTGCTTCCTCCCCTCCGTGTCGTTTTAATTTTTCTTTGGGGAGGAAAAAATGGACATGGTTTTGAACAAAAGGGCGTGGAAAGCGACGCCGGCCGGAGACGAGACGAGGTCGAGGAGAGGGGAGGGGAGGAGCGTGTCTCGATGATTGATTGGCGGGATATGGAGTGCGGGCCCGGACCAGGCTTTAGCTGGGACGCGCTGCGCCGCCGGACGCGTCCCTGCAACGGTACGGGGTTTGGTTGACGGCGCCGCGTGCTTGCTGGCCGCTCGTATGCACAGGTCGATCCAGCGCGAGATCATGGGAATCAGGATTTCACGGAATGCGGATGTTCCCTCAAAAACAAGAAAAGGATTTCACGGATGCTTCCGGGGATTGCAGAAATAGGTAGGAAATAATTTTTATTTACAAAATGTCCACAAATACGGTCGTTTCACAGAAATACTACTCCCTCCGATCCATATTAATAGGTGCTGAAGTGGATGTATTTAGACATGTTTTATTGCTAGATACATCCACTTCAGCACCTATTAATATGGATCGGAGGGAGTAATATTTATTCCATTTTAACGAGACACATAGGGACATGCCACTTTTACCTTTTGTTCAACAAACAAAATGCACACTCTTCGGTGGTGGTGCGAAGTGAGCTCTCACGATAGAATTAGGGTTTTCAGAGACGACAATCCTTTGTTGGAACGCGTAGAGATAAACAAAACTTTTTACTACGCGGTACTTCCAAGATCTAGTCGAGGTAGAAGGTCACGATGATTACCACTAGACGCGCGGTTGCGGATTATCGTGAAGCGCGTCGGGGCAGTGCAGTTCACGATCCGATCCCGCGAACGTCGAAGTGTTGAACGTACGGCACCTCTGCCGGTATCCACACGTACGAGGAGAAACTCCGACGGCGGACTGCTAGGTCCGGTGCGACGGCTGGACTGAGTGGGGGTAGGGTTCCCAACGCATTGGGGTGGACTAACGTGCCCGCTGGGCAACCTGCGCCCCTCTTTATATAGCGAATGGTAGTGGACTTCACAACACTTGTGGCCCATTCCCTCTGTGAGTCTGACTCACAACTCAGTCCATTTCCGGTTCGGGTCCAACCCGACCAATACATTTGCTCCCGCTCTTAAGTGCGACTTGGACACGATTGGAGTCCAAC
>CM054062.1:196695641-196819161 GCA_028641055.1 Alopecurus myosuroides
AGGTACCAGAGTGGGGTTCATGTGAGAAATAAGAGGGCAGCCTAAACCACTCCTGGATTTATATGAGGATATTTGCCAAGGCAGAAGCTTCATGGGGGAGAGTGGTAAAATATGACAAATTCAACTCCCAAGCATTCGATACTTTGCTTATTTTATTTATAAATGTTTATTAGATAGAAAAACTGCCAACAAGCTATCTGTTTATGATCTGGCTTTTATCTCAGCTTCCTTAAGACGTGAAAGGTCTTATAACTTTGGTGCTTTAATTGCTTACCGTATCTCACTTAACCGTGAGAAGGGCAGAATTTATGGAGGTCTTATTGCCTCACGCTTGCTAGCTTTGCATGGTGTGGAGCCACACCCTCCAGACCCGCAGTTTCCTTTAGAGAGGCTGGACCTCGTTTCCATGATTCAACACAAGTTTCTTGCTACCCATGCTCACCTAAATAATTTATCTTATGGAATAACTTTCTCCAAACAATCCGGGTGGAGAGGACTAAAAATGATAGAGTAGTACTTTTGCATGCACCCCGTTTGTTTAGTTTTAATGACAGACAAGGATGGATGCTTTCTCAGAGTGAGCTGGACACATACATTGAGCACCACCCCCAGCATGAGGAGGATGCTGAAGAGGGGGACGATAGTGATTTCATCCAGCCCTCCGACACTGCGGGGATCCCGTACCAGCACTCTGGATATGACTATGCGCTCGTTGCTTCATCTTCTTCTTGGGCGCCCACTTATGGCCATGCGAGGGACGACCCATCATAGTGGGGATACTTTCCGTGCCGTTATTGATTTCACTTAGTCCAAAAGCCTAAGCTTGGGGGAGGTATACCGACATCACACTCATCTTTATATCATGTTCAGTCTGTTCTTTGTATATCCATGTTTTCATTTCTTTCGTTGTTTTCGTTTTCTTTCGCTTCTTTTGTTTCTCTTTGTTTTTATTGTTTTGTTTTTGCTTTCCAAGACACAAAATGACCAAAAATATTTTTGTTGTTTCTCTTTGTTTTCTTTGGTTGGTTTGCTTTACCTTCTCGTTTCGGTTTAATATTCAAAAACCCAAAAATATTTGTTGTTCTTCTTTGGTTTTGTAAAGTTTGTTGCAGAGTTCACCAGACTTCCGTGTCTTCATTGGAGATTGGTTATCATTTTATATTAATCAATCCACAAGTGAAGAGAAATAATGACGATTTACGAAAATTCAAGTTGTGGTGAGAGGCTGGTATGAACTCTATTTGTTTTATTTTTGTACATATACTCATCCATGTGAACATGCTTAGTTCGTTCGTATAAGGTGTATGTTATTTAATTGATGCTTAGTAGTTTGTGCTCTCACGTGTTTAGTTCCAACTTATTAATATAAGATAGCTTGTCGTATGAATAATTGCTTGCATTGTTTTATTCATAGAAGGGTATGACGTACTGTATTGTCTAGTTGGCGTGTGACGTACTGTATTGTCTGTTTACCATTCGTTGACATAAGCATACACCTCTCTAAAAAATGTTTTCAATACATCTGTTTAATAAAATAAAAAGCTCTAGCACATGAGTGAATCCCTTCTTCCCTCTGCGAAGGGCCTTTCTTTTACTTTTATGTTGAGTCTTCACCTTCTCACTTTATGCACCTTCTTGAGAGCATGGCTATCGTTCTTAGTGTACTGTGATTGTCCCAAAACACGGTTGATTGTGGTATAACTTTGATGCTTGTATCTTTGATATATTTATTTCTAGTCTTCATTTGAACTTCATAGGTGACCTAGCATTTATGTTTTGCTCCATTATTAAGGGCAAGCGAGTACACTTTATCATACCCTATTATGAGCATTGCAATCCTGCAGATTGATACACATCATGTTGTTTATTATTAGTTTGTTGGCATCTCTTCATGGTTTGCATAACTGCTAGGTGACTTTTATATTGCATAGATCTTATTATGAATTGCTCATCACTTGATCATATAGTGAGTATATTTACATCATATGAAACAAATGTGTTCGTAAAAGTCTTTTATCGCACTCAGTTGTCACTGAATTGCTTGAGGACAAGAAATAAGCTAAGCCCGGGGGAGTTGATACGCCAGAAACGTATCTCCTCTTCCGAACACTTTTCTTATTGTTTTCCTCTAAACTTGTGAGTTTTGGATACCTCTAACGCAGACTAACAATGTTTTCAGCATAATTACCTTGGTGTCTCGTTATTGTGCAGAAAAATCAACTTTCGGGAAATTGCACAGAAAAAACCCCATTGAGCTTATATCACCAGAGGATCCGGGGAGCCAGAAGGACACCTCGATGGGGGCCAGGAGGGGCCCAGACCACCCGTGGGCGCGCCCCCTACGCCGCACCGCCAGGTGGTGTGGGGGACACCTCCACCCCCCTCGGGCTCCCCTTTCGACTACATATGTCTCGTAAACCTAAAACGCGAGTGGGTTTGTCATATTTCACAGAAACACAACAGAGCGTCGCCGCCACCTCGAAACTCAATTCTGGGATCAGAAGTTCCTGTTCTGGCGCCCTGTCGGGACGGGGATTCGAAGGACATCATCGCCATCGACACCGCCACCTCTTCTCCATCAACCATCGATGATTCCCCCGTCCATGTGTGAGTAAACACCGATGTAGGTTGATCGGGATGAAAGGGATTGGATGAGATCGATCATGTAATAATGCCAGATTGTTAGGGCATAGTGCCTAGTATCCATTGTTAGTGTTTTCTACCATTGTTGCAACTTGTCATGCTTAATGCTTGTCTCTAGGGCCCTGTCGCACCCTGGGTTTCTAGAGGATACTCCTCGCACGAACTGGAAGTCAGGTGCTTGGATTATGGGGCATAACTGCTCCCACGTCCCAGCTTCCTGGTAGGCCTGCGCTTATGCGCGACAACACAAGCCCTGCTTCCACCGTCGAGGTAAACTATCCGCTAGGAACCCAAAAGGCACTACTGTCGACGTACTTCATAATCAAACACGCACGGTACGTCAACAGTTTGGTACGAATGATAACACAGAATGTCTCTAAGACACAAAGAAATGAAATAAGGGCAACTGGCCTTCACTAAGGCAGAAAACATCGAATACAGTCATATAGAGGACACATGTCCCAACATATCATCCATTACAACAGCGGAAGCAATCAAAGGGTCTGAGTACAGACAAATCCATGGCTTAAGAAGCCTGAGAACATAAAGGAAAACGAAGCCCATCCACGAAGGTCTGGATCCTGCCCAGGTCCAGCTAACTACTCGTCTGCAGCGTCATCGAACTCCACAAAGTAGCCATCCTGGGTAGCATCGTAGTCGTAGTAGTACTCTGCGTAAACCACAGCCCCAACGGGGTCAGTACATCCAAGTACTGGCAAGCAAGACTCACAATTCATCAAGGAGTTACCCGTCAACACAAGCATAGATGCTTGGGATCAACGGAAGAAAGGGGGTGATATAAAAGTTGCTGCTGGCTGCTCTAACCAACTACAGAAATATCTACAAGTTCCGGCTAATAGAAAAGATAAGATCGAGGATTATAACCAACTGAAAGATAAATTCAACCAAACCCATCCTGGATCTCGCCCCTTATCCAAAGAAGCAATCCGAGGATAACTCACACAGTTATGAAAAGGTGAATCAAGTTATTGTGTGAATAACCTATTACTAGTCAAATTATTAATCATTGGGTGAAACATGATTGATCATTAGGTTGAAGTTGTCCTGAGTACTTGTTAGCCAGTACTTTCACCAAGTAATCCATAACCGCGGAAAACACGGCTTCTCGAGAAGATTATCCCTGCAGGGTTGCACCAATTTGGCCGTACACTCAAGAATAACCCGCCAGATGGGAAGCTAACCCACCAAGCGGGGTACTCTACACAACCAACCATTCTCCGCATCAAGCCCAAAGCACCTTGGGCGCACGGCTAATCGAGCCCAGAAGAAAATGGACCCTCATAGCACTCTAAGAACGTGTCCCCCTATATGCCGACTACAAAAGTTCCACCCTGCGCTGGGCTCGCAAAAACATGCATGCGGCAAATGGAAAACACGAACTAAATGAGGCGATTTGGACAAGATGCGAATCAGGTCAAGTTGAGGGGGGCGCCCATACTCGCTTCCCAAATGCGGGTAGTGCGCTCATCATGGATCAGTAGACAAGACCCTTTTCCTATTAGGGTCGACACTAGCAGGCTCCAAAACCACTCATGGGCCTCCTGCCGGTGCCTTATCATCAAGTTATTATTACCATTAGCAATTAACAGGATTGATTGATTAATAACGAGCCCCGGTACAGGATAATAAGATAGTAACAGTAGTAACCGACAACAGACTCGAGTAAAAGCAACCCTAAGCATGCTAGATAATACTAAGGCACAAGCAAAGGCTATGGGTATGGAGGTGGTGGCAATATCATGGCTCAAGGTATCATGTGATGGGTTCGGAGAACAAGCAACGATACATAGGGCTAGCAATAGTAGACAAAAGGACAGTATCGACAACAAGTGTGGAAAGGAAACTCGATGATTCATGTGAGTGATAACTTGCCTGGCAGCTCAGTATCGTACTGGGCTAGGTCCTGAGAAGTGGTGTCGTACGGATCGTCGGTCTCAACGTAGTCGTCGTCTAACCGAGAAGAAGCAAACAAACAAAACAGGTATGTAAACAAACATTGACATGGCATTGTGCACAATCAACTATGATGCATGACAATTTAATAGATGCAACAAAATAACATATTTGATATGATAACACAATTTAAATGGACTGATATGCAACTGTGAGTTGCATATGACAAGCCCATGGAATTTGGTTAGTTTATTTGTTTTCCAACTAATCAACAGATGATAATGGATTAGCATGATGCATGCAAAAGGAAAACAGCAAAATAACAACATTAGAACCAAATTACAATAGGTTGTAGCAATTTAAAAGTTTGTTATTAATTTTGGAAAATTTTGGGTGCATTAGAGGTACCACACATGTAGTTGTTGTTTTCAACCATTTAAAATGTTCAAAACAAATAACAAAGTTGATATTTGAAAAGAACATCAAATTCTGGTTGGATTACATGTTTCACAATTTGAAATTGGACTTTGGATTATTTAGTTATGAATTAAACAAAATTAAACAATTTTTAATTGAATTAAACATGATTTAAATAGATTGGGCAATTTAAATTGTTCAAACCAGAAAACAAAATTTATATTTGAGTAGAGCATTCAAAAAGGTGTGAAAAACATATTTTAGTTGAATTATTTGGAAACAGTATGAATTAGGTATGAATTATTCCAAATTGCATTTGAATTATTTGGATTTGAATTTAAATTGCATTTTGAAAATTCAAAACAGAACACAAATTGCATATTTGGAAAGATTATAAAATTTGGATCAGAATAGACATCAGGTTTGTATTTATTGGATTTACAAAATGAAAGTTATTGAATTTCAAAGTTTTGATTTAATTCTGCTATTTAAAAGAGAATAGAATTTAAAACAGATTCATTTTATTCCTTTTTATACGCACAGGAGGCGTACCCACAGGCACTGCCCTGTGGGCCCTGGGCTTGCGTGGCGTGTGCGTGCTGGCGTGGCAAGGAGGGCCACTGCCAGGTGGGGCCGCACGCTGGGCGAAATTCGCAAAAGAATTTGCGGCCGCGGGGCTCGAACCCGCGAGCTCGCTGTGTGTGCAAAAGGCTCGGACCGCTGCGCTGCTGCTGTGTGTTTGTCAGTAGAGGGGGAGGTGTCAGGTTAAGGTTCAGATCCCGCTCGTATCTGACGAAACTGACGAACGGCGCGGTGCTCGACTGACAGAAAGTGGACGCCGGCGATCAACGGCGCGAGCGGGCATGCGCGTGTGCTGCGATGCGATCTGGTGGACGTGCACGGTGCGGTGGTGATTACGAACAGCAGAGAGGGAGGAGGGAACGGTGGTGGTCGCTCACCGCGGTGGCTGCCGTGGATGAACTCGACGGCGGCGCGGTCACGGACGGTGTCGAGGGTGTGACGCTTCCCCGTGCCTCCGTAGATGTTCAACACGTAGAGGAGGAAGAGGTGGTGCTAGCCCAGCGGTCCAACGGCGGTGGGAGGCTCTGCAACGGCGACGAACCACTCGGGTTCAGAAAAGATGGCACGGTGGCCGGAAGGAAAAAACGAGGACGGCGTCGATGATCTGGTGCTTACCAGAGGGGATCCTGGGGTCCAGTAGAGAGAGAGTAGAGAGGCGACGCGATGGCAGCTGAGGGATGGCTAGGTGGGAGAGAGATACGGCGGCGCCATGGAGTTCGTCAGAGGATCGACGGCGGCGTCGAGTTGCAGTGAGGGAAAACGACAGCGAGGAGGTGATTGGCGGCGATCGCGAGGAGGAGGAGGAAACCTAGGCGTCTAGGGTTTCTCCCAGGGGGCTAGGGGGGTTTTATAGGGCCGCGGGGCTGCTCCTGGCCGCCGGAGTCGCGCGGGGGCCGCCGTGGCTCCGCTGGATGCACGCCGTACAGGTGGGAGACGACGCCGATGAGCTCGCACGGATCTTGGCGCAGCTCGAACCGGTAAGTGGTGCTGCGCGGGCTGGGCTGCGGTGCGCGCGCGCGTAGAGCTAGGTGGGCTGGGCCAGTAGCTTAGCTGCCGCGCGCTTTTCTCTTTATTCTTTTCTGGTTTTTATATTTTTTTTTTGCATTCTGCTTTTGGAAGAAAGTTGTTAAGGTTTTATTTGAGAAAAATTCTAGAAAAATTAGGTTAAGCTTTTTAATTAATTAGTAACCACAATATCAACTTGGATTTCCAAAATGAAATTTTAAAATTGTAGTTAGTGTTTGAAACCAAATATGGGGAATTTTCATATTTAATTTCTTTATTGAAAACAACATTTGAATAGGGTTACCCCTAGTTTTAAAACATGATTTTAGAATCACAAAGTGTGGTGAAATTTGATGGGTTCAAAATAAGTACTGATTTGAACTTGTTTTGAAATTTAAAAGAGGATTTGAGAATAAATGATTGAATTATTGGTTGGATTAAAGCAACAATTTTAATAAGTGAGAAAAGGGATAACATGGTTGTTTTTAGTTGTTATTTGTATTCCAGAATTGTAACATAGCAAGTATGAAACCAAAGTTTGAAAAAGGTTTGAATTTGAGTTGTGAAAACAGGATAAAACAGATAGAAAACAAATGCAAACAATAAGTAAACATGATGACATGATGCATTGCTTGAAATTAAACAAGGAATCAAACATTCTAAGGGTTGTTTTCATACTTGGATGTTACAAAACGCCCCCCCTTGAAGGAATCGCGCCCCGAGATTCCCTACTGAGAAATGAATAGGTCCGGATACTTCTTGCGAAGATCCTCTTCGGTCTCCCACGTTGCCTCTTTATCAGAATGATGCGACCATTGGACTTTCAAGAACTTGGTGCTCTTGTTGCGAGTCTTACGCTCGGTCTCATCGAGAATACGAATAGGGTGCTCCTCATAAGATAGATCATCTTGCAGCTCAATGGAATCATGATCAACTGCACGATCTGGATCTTTGAAACACTTCTTGAGTTGTGACACGTGGAAAACATCGTGCACCTTGGATAGTTTTTCTGGAAGTTCAAGACGATAAGCATTCTCTGCACGTCTTGAGAGGATGTTGAAAGGACCAATGTATCTTGGTGCAAGCTTTCCTTTCACACCAAAACGATGAGTGCCTCTGAGGGGAGTTACACGGAGATATGCCTTATCACCAGGTGCATAGACCATATCCCTGTGCTTGCTATCATAATAGCTCTTCTGACGAGACTGAGCAATCCTGAGATTGTCACGAATGATACGAACTTTCTCCTCGGCTTCCTTAACAATATCAGGGCCTAGAAGTGAACGTTCACCAGCTCCAGACCAATTGATTGGACTCCTGCATCTGCGACCATACAGTGCCTCAAATGGTGCCATTCCTAGGCTTGCCTGGTAGCTGTTGTTGTAGGAGAATTCAGCATATGGAAGGCAATCCTCCCATTTCATGCCAAAGGAGAGACCACATGCTCTGAGCATATCCTCGAGAATCTGATTGACTCTTTCGACTTGCCCCTGAGACTGAGGGTGATAAGCTGTGCTGAACAGAAGTTTAGTGCCCAATGCTTCTTGAAAGCTTTTCCAGAAATGAGAAGTGAAAATACTTCCACGGTCTGAGCTTATTTCCAATGGAACACCATGAAGGGGAACAACCTTTGCTGTGTAGAGCTCTGCTAACTGGCTAGCTGAGATAGTTTCCTTTACAGCATAGAAGTGAGCAACCTTAGTAAGACGATCAATAACAACGAAGATTGCATCGTTGCCCTTTTTGGACTTTGGAAACCCAGTAACGAAGTCCATTTCAATCATGTCCCACTTCCACTCAGGAATTTTCAGAGGTTGGAGTAGACCTGCTGTCTTCTGATGGACTGCCTTAACACGTTGACAAACGTCGCATTCTGAAACGTATTGAGCAATTTCACGTTTCATGCCAGGCCACCAATACAGAGTCTTGAGATCCTGGTACATCTTTGTACTTCCAGGGTGAATGGATAGAGGAGTTTCATGAGCCTCCTTGAGAATGATATCCTTGAGACTTTGAATCTGAGGGACTGCAATGCGTCCTTCGAAGAACACAGTTCCCTTGTCATCAATTGAGAAGGACTTGAACTTATCATTGCCCTCCTTGATGTGATCCACAATCTTCTTGATTTCATTATCACGAAGTTGTTCAGAACGAATCTTGTCCTCGAGAGTTGGGCTGGCTGTCAAGCTAGCAAGGTATCCTTCAGGAACAAGACCAAGGTTCAGCTTCTGGAATTCTTCATGAAGTGGAGGTTGGCTTTCCATGATCATGAGATTATTGCAATAGGATTTGCGACTGAGAGCATCGGCCATAACATTAGCCTTGCCTGGAGTGTAAGAAATGGTGAGATCAAAGTCTTTAATCTTCTCAATCCATCTCCTTTGCCTGAGGTTCAGATCTGGCTGAGTGAAGATGTATTTCAGACTCTTGTGATCGGAAAAGATTTCAGTTTTGTTACCCAACAAGTATTGTCTCCATTTCTTGAGGGCAAACACAACTGCTGCAAGTTCAAGATCATGAGTGGGATAGTTTTGCTCATGTGGGTTCAACTGACGTGAAGCATAAGCCACAACTTGACGTTCTTGCATAAGAACTGCTCCTAAGCCTTGGAGAGATGCATCACAGAATATCTGGAAAGATTTGGTGGTGTCGGGGCCAACTAGAACAGGTGTGGAAGTGAGTTTAGTCTTCAGGAGGTTGAAACTCTCATCACATTGTGGAGTCCAAACGAACTTTTTGTCCTTCTTTGTGAGATCAGTGAGAGGTTTAGCAATCTTAGAAAAGTTTTGGACGAAACGACGGCAATAGCTAGCCAAGCCAAGAAAGCTTCTAACTTGTTTCACCGTCTTAGGGGGTTTCCAATCAACAATTGCCTTAACCTTTTCCGGGTCAATGGCTATGCCTTTGGCAGAGATGATATGACCAAGATATGCAACTTCTGGAATCCAGAACTCACATTTGGAAAACTTGGCATACAGACGATGCTCGCGAAGTTTCATGAGAGTGAGACGAAGGTGTTCTCCATGCTCTTCCTCGGATTTTGAGTAGACTAGAATGTCATCAAGATATACCACAACGAACTTGTCGAGGTATTCATGGAAGACAGAATTCATGAGTCTTGAGAAGGTCGCCGGTGCATTGGTGAGACCAAAGGACATGACGGTGTATTCATATAGACCGTACCTAGTGGTGAAAGCTGTCTTAGGAATATCTTCCTTTCTGATCTTTATCTGATGGTAACCCATCCTCAAGTCCAACTTTGAGAATATTGAGGCTCCAGCAAGTTGATCAAAAAGATCATCGATACGAGGAAGTGGATACTTGTTCTTGATGGTTTTCTCGTTGAGAGGACGATAGTCAACCACGAGTCTTTTAGTTTGATCCTTCTTGGCAACAAACAGAGTTGGGCAACCCCAAGCGGAGGAACTAGGCTGAATGAAACCTTTGTCCATATACATATCGATTTGCTCCTTCAACAATTTCAGTTCAGGAGGAGCTATCTTGTATGGATGCTTAGAGATTGGAGCAGTACCTGGCTCAAGCTCGATCACGAACTCAACTGCTCTGTCCGGAGGCATCCCTGGCAACTCTTCTGGAAAGACGTCAGGGAATTCACAAACCACCGGAACATTTTCAATTGCCGGAAGGGGTTTGGCATCGAGGCTGAACAGCTGAACAGAGGTTGATCCATATGGAGAATAGACTATCTGGCCTGAAGTGTGGGAGAGAGTTATTGACTTTTGAGCACAGTCAATTTTAGCTTTGTGGGTCTTCAACCAATCCATACCCAGAATGACATCAATGTCAGAATTTCCCAGCAACATGAGTGAAGCAAGGAATACACGACCTCCAATTAGGATCTCATTGTCCATGCTTATCTTGGAAGTCAACATTTGCGGTCCCGGAGAGTGAACAGTCATTTGATTGCTTAGCGGAACCAGAACTAGGTTGTATGCTTTTGCAAAAATCTTTGACACAAATGAATGCGATGCTCCAGTATCAAACAACACTTTAGCTGGAATAGAGTTTACGGGTAATATACCGAGAACGACGTCAGCAGCCTCTTCGGCTTTGTCGGCCTTGATATGGTTCACCCTCGCGTTCCTCCCGACAGGCCTATTGTTGGAGTTGAAGGCTTTAGCCGGAGGAGCACGAACCATAGCCTGGTTGGTGTTGGGGCGAGGAGGTAGGGGTAGCTGCTTCTGAGTGCACTTATCAGCATAATGTCCAGTCTCCTTGCACTTGTAGCAAGTGACGACACGAGAAGGACCCGGCCTTGGCTGCCCCATCGGAAACCTCTGACCCTGCATCTGAGATGGGTTGGGTGGGCGGGGACCAAAGCCTGGAGAAGCTTGGGCATTTGGAGCCCGAGTGACAGCACCATTTGGCACCCAGATGCGGCGCTTCTGCGGAGGGGTGGTCATGTTGGAGGAGGAACCACCCTCACGCGAGTGCTTGCGCGACTCCTCGAACGCCTTGCGCCCATTCTCCTCATTGAGCGCGGTGTTCACAAGCTCGACGAAGTCCTTGCACTTGATGTTGGTGAGAGCGTACTTCAGTTCCGGGTTAAAACCTCGGCGGAACCTCGCCATCTTCTTGGCTTCGGTGGACACTTCGTCACCAGCGTACCGAGCGAGACGATTGAACTCGTTCTGGTAGCCGAGAACGTCCAGCTTGCCCTGTCTGAGAGAGCAGAATTCCTCACGCATCTTTTCCATGAGACCATCCGGGATGTGGTGCTTCAGGAAGGCATCTCTGAAACATCCCCAGTTGATAGGAAAGCCAGCCCTCATGGCCTGGTAGTTCTCCCACCAAGTAGCTGCCTGACCCTTCAGTAGGTAGGTGGCGTACTTGACCTTATCCTCTTCAGCAACATGAGCTATCTCCAGAGCTCTTGCTACGTCACGGATCCAGTCATCAGCATCCAGGGGCTCACGTGTTGCCACGAAAGCTTTTGGGCCCAAGCTGAGGAAGTCCTTGATGGTGACCCTTGGAGCATTCTGGTTGTGTTGCTGGTTAGCCTGGATCTGGGCCATCTGTGTCACCACTTGGGTCATCTGAGCCAACAGCTCCCCCATTGGTGGTGGCGGTGGCGGGTTGTTCCTGGTTGGAGGCATCCTGAACAGAAATTCATTTTAGCACAACAACAGAAAAGGATAGACTTGGTAACCGAAAGATAGATTATTCCGACGCATGAATAGATAACCAACAGGTACATCACCACATGTTCAAATACATCAGAATATCCAACAGACCAAATACATGGTTCGAAAACGAAAGGATAAACTAGACACAGCTAGTAATGGATACAACGGTACTCCCATGCTCATCACGCAGGACGGCGGTGAGTAGTACGACGAGAGATACGGTGAGGAGGAATCCCACGGAAGTAGGTATCACGACGATCCCTGTAGATAGGAACTGCTCTGAGAGCAACTCTCGGTGTCGTGAAGTAGGAAGCGTCGTATCCCTGTGCTCCATAGCGGGGAATCCCTGTGTAACCAGCTCCGAGATCGAGAAGTGGACCTCTGATCGGCTCGTAACCTCCAGCATCTGGCAACGGAAGACCAGCTGGCTGAACGACACGTGCGAAGCGCTCGTCTCCAACAAAGTCTGTGGTGTACGTCGCCAGACGAGTGAGAGCAAGGCGGAGCTGCTCCCTGACTGAGGCTAACTCCTGAGAAAGTGCGGAAGCAACAGCATCACTGTGACTAGCGAACTGGGCAGTGACCTGGAGCCTGGAGCTATCAGTCTCGTAGGTATCCATGTCACGGTGGATAGTGAAGTGAGCTCCTGCTGCCGTGATGTAACCACGGGGGATGTGACGAAAGCTAGACTTATCAAACCCCCAGTAGTCAGCACGGAGAACGGTGACACTCACGTACGCTGCCTGCTGCACTGCCATATCCACTGTGGACCCTACTGCCTCGTACTGGTGTGCAATGCTCCTGCCATCATCCGACAGAATGTAGACGATAGCCCGGTAGCAAGTCTGGTCACACTCTCGCTGGTGCTCGTAGACCTGGTACTCTGGTGCCCAATGGAACCCCAGAAAGGTAACCATGTCTCTCAGCAACTCCGGAAAACCGGCGGTGCTCTCACAGCGAGTCATGCGTACCACCTGCGGATAGTAGTTGAGACCCATCTGCAGATTATTTGGAAGGTTTTGATTAGACTCCGGTAGATGAAAAAGGATGTGGAAAGCAACAACAAGGTTGAACGGACGAAAGGATGTTGAGAAGAACATGATATCGAAGCAACATCGGGAAAACGAGACCAAAAGTCCTGAGGTACTACAGAGAACCCAAAACACGTGAAATCCTAACTTGAAAGTTTAGGTGAGAACAGAAAACAACGTTGCACTTCCTTACCAGAAAAGGGTGGGTGGGTGGGGAAAGAAGAAAAATGGCAGAATTCCTACTCTCACGTTTCATTTTTCCTATATAGCTACAAAATAGTTTCTAGACTCAACTGCGACCAGTAAAAAGGGATCCTACAGGCAGACAGGCTCTGATACCATTTGTCGCACCCTGGGTTTCTAGAGGATACTCCTCGCACGAACTGGAAGTCAGGTGCTTGGATTATGGGGCATAACTGCTCCCACGTCCCAGCTTCCTGGTAGGCCTGCGCTTATGCGCGACAACACAAGCCCTGCTTCCACCGTCGAGGTAAACTATCCGCTAGGAACCCAAAAGGCACTACTGTCGACGTACTTCATAATCAAACACGCACGGTACGTCAACAGTTTGGTACGAATGATAACACAGAATGTCTCTAAGACACAAAGAAATGAAATAAGGGCAACTGGCCTTCACTAAGGCAGAAAACATCGAATACAGTCATATAGAGGACACATGTCCCAACATATCATCCATTACAACAGCGGAAGCAATCAAAGGGTCTGAGTACAGACAAATCCATGGCTTAAGAAGCCTGAGAACATAAAGGAAAACGAAGCCCATCCACGAAGGTCTGGATCCTGCCCAGGTCCAGCTAACTACTCGTCTGCAGCGTCATCGAACTCCACAAAGTAGCCATCCTGGGTAGCATCGTAGTCGTAGTAGTACTCTGCGTAAACCACAGCCCCAACGGGGTCAGTACATCCAAGTACTGGCAAGCAAGACTCACAATTCATCAAGGAGTTACCCGTCAACACAAGCATAGATGCTTGGGATCAACGGAAGAAAGGGGGTGATATAAAAGTTGCTGCTGGCTGCTCTAACCAACTACAGAAATATCTACAAGTTCCGGCTAATAGAAAAGATAAGATCGAGGATTATAACCAACTGAAAGATAAATTCAACCAAACCCATCCTGGATCTCGCCCCTTATCCAAAGAAGCAATCCGAGGATAACTCACACAGTTATGAAAAGGTGAATCAAGTTATTGTGTGAATAACCTATTACTAGTCAAATTATTAATCATTGGGTGAAACATGATTGATCATTAGGTTGAAGTTGTCCTGAGTACTTGTTAGCCAGTACTTTCACCAAGTAATCCATAACCGCGGAAAACACGGCTTCTCGAGAAGATTATCCCTGCAGGGTTGCACCAATTTGGCCGTACACTCAAGAATAACCCGCCAGATGGGAAGCTAACCCACCAAGCGGGGTACTCTACACAACCAACCATTCTCCGCATCAAGCCCAAAGCACCTTGGGCGCACGGCTAATCGAGCCCAGAAGAAAATGGACCCTCATAGCACTCTAAGAACGTGTCCCCCTATATGCCGACTACAAAAGTTCCACCCTGCGCTGGGCTCGCAAAAACATGCATGCGGCAAATGGAAAACACGAACTAAATGAGGCGATTTGGACAAGATGCGAATCAGGTCAAGTTGAGGGGGGCGCCCATACTCGCTTCCCAAATGCGGGTAGTGCGCTCATCATGGATCAGTAGACAAGACCCTTTTCCTATTAGGGTCGACACTAGCAGGCTCCAAAACCACTCATGGGCCTCCTGCCGGTGCCTTATCATCAAGTTATTATTACCATTAGCAATTAACAGGATTGATTGATTAATAACGAGCCCCGGTACAGGATAATAAGATAGTAACAGTAGTAACCGACAACAGACTCGAGTAAAAGCAACCCTAAGCATGCTAGATAATACTAAGGCACAAGCAAAGGCTATGGGTATGGAGGTGGTGGCAATATCATGGCTCAAGGTATCATGTGATGGGTTCGGAGAACAAGCAACGATACATAGGGCTAGCAATAGTAGACAAAAGGACAGTATCGACAACAAGTGTGGAAAGGAAACTCGATGATTCATGTGAGTGATAACTTGCCTGGCAGCTCAGTATCGTACTGGGCTAGGTCCTGAGAAGTGGTGTCGTACGGATCGTCGGTCTCAACGTAGTCGTCGTCTAACCGAGAAGAAGCAAACAAACAAAACAGGTATGTAAACAAACATTGACATGGCATTGTGCACAATCAACTATGATGCATGACAATTTAATAGATGCAACAAAATAACATATTTGATATGATAACACAATTTAAATGGACTGATATGCAACTGTGAGTTGCATATGACAAGCCCATGGAATTTGGTTAGTTTATTTGTTTTCCAACTAATCAACAGATGATAATGGATTAGCATGATGCATGCAAAAGGAAAACAGCAAAATAACAACATTAGAACCAAATTACAATAGGTTGTAGCAATTTAAAAGTTTGTTATTAATTTTGGAAAATTTTGGGTGCATTAGAGGTACCACACATGTAGTTGTTGTTTTCAACCATTTAAAATGTTCAAAACAAATAACAAAGTTGATATTTGAAAAGAACATCAAATTCTGGTTGGATTACATGTTTCACAATTTGAAATTGGACTTTGGATTATTTAGTTATGAATTAAACAAAATTAAACAATTTTTAATTGAATTAAACATGATTTAAATAGATTGGGCAATTTAAATTGTTCAAACCAGAAAACAAAATTTATATTTGAGTAGAGCATTCAAAAAGGTGTGAAAAACATATTTTAGTTGAATTATTTGGAAACAGTATGAATTAGGTATGAATTATTCCAAATTGCATTTGAATTATTTGGATTTGAATTTAAATTGCATTTTGAAAATTCAAAACAGAACACAAATTGCATATTTGGAAAGATTATAAAATTTGGATCAGAATAGACATCAGGTTTGTATTTATTGGATTTACAAAATGAAAGTTATTGAATTTCAAAGTTTTGATTTAATTCTGCTATTTAAAAGAGAATAGAATTTAAAACAGATTCATTTTATTCCTTTTTATACGCACAGGAGGCGTACCCACAGGCACTGCCCTGTGGGCCCTGGGCTTGCGTGGCGTGTGCGTGCTGGCGTGGCAAGGAGGGCCACTGCCAGGTGGGGCCGCACGCTGGGCGAAATTCGCAAAAGAATTTGCGGCCGCGGGGCTCGAACCCGCGAGCTCGCTGTGTGTGCAAAAGGCTCGGACCGCTGCGCTGCTGCTGTGTGTTTGTCAGTAGAGGGGGAGGTGTCAGGTTAAGGTTCAGATCCCGCTCGTATCTGACGAAACTGACGAACGGCGCGGTGCTCGACTGACAGAAAGTGGACGCCGGCGATCAACGGCGCGAGCGGGCATGCGCGTGTGCTGCGATGCGATCTGGTGGACGTGCACGGTGCGGTGGTGATTACGAACAGCAGAGAGGGAGGAGGGAACGGTGGTGGTCGCTCACCGCGGTGGCTGCCGTGGATGAACTCGACGGCGGCGCGGTCACGGACGGTGTCGAGGGTGTGACGCTTCCCCGTGCCTCCGTAGATGTTCAACACGTAGAGGAGGAAGAGGTGGTGCTAGCCCAGCGGTCCAACGGCGGTGGGAGGCTCTGCAACGGCGACGAACCACTCGGGTTCAGAAAAGATGGCACGGTGGCCGGAAGGAAAAAACGAGGACGGCGTCGATGATCTGGTGCTTACCAGAGGGGATCCTGGGGTCCAGTAGAGAGAGAGTAGAGAGGCGACGCGATGGCAGCTGAGGGATGGCTAGGTGGGAGAGAGATACGGCGGCGCCATGGAGTTCGTCAGAGGATCGACGGCGGCGTCGAGTTGCAGTGAGGGAAAACGACAGCGAGGAGGTGATTGGCGGCGATCGCGAGGAGGAGGAGGAAACCTAGGCGTCTAGGGTTTCTCCCAGGGGGCTAGGGGGGTTTTATAGGGCCGCGGGGCTGCTCCTGGCCGCCGGAGTCGCGCGGGGGCCGCCGTGGCTCCGCTGGATGCACGCCGTACAGGTGGGAGACGACGCCGATGAGCTCGCACGGATCTTGGCGCAGCTCGAACCGGTAAGTGGTGCTGCGCGGGCTGGGCTGCGGTGCGCGCGCGCGTAGAGCTAGGTGGGCTGGGCCAGTAGCTTAGCTGCCGCGCGCTTTTCTCTTTATTCTTTTCTGGTTTTTATATTTTTTTTTTGCATTCTGCTTTTGGAAGAAAGTTGTTAAGGTTTTATTTGAGAAAAATTCTAGAAAAATTAGGTTAAGCTTTTTAATTAATTAGTAACCACAATATCAACTTGGATTTCCAAAATGAAATTTTAAAATTGTAGTTAGTGTTTGAAACCAAATATGGGGAATTTTCATATTTAATTTCTTTATTGAAAACAACATTTGAATAGGGTTACCCCTAGTTTTAAAACATGATTTTAGAATCACAAAGTGTGGTGAAATTTGATGGGTTCAAAATAAGTACTGATTTGAACTTGTTTTGAAATTTAAAAGAGGATTTGAGAATAAATGATTGAATTATTGGTTGGATTAAAGCAACAATTTTAATAAGTGAGAAAAGGGATAACATGGTTGTTTTTAGTTGTTATTTGTATTCCAGAATTGTAACATAGCAAGTATGAAACCAAAGTTTGAAAAAGGTTTGAATTTGAGTTGTGAAAACAGGATAAAACAGATAGAAAACAAATGCAAACAATAAGTAAACATGATGACATGATGCATTGCTTGAAATTAAACAAGGAATCAAACATTCTAAGGGTTGTTTTCATACTTGGATGTTACAGGCCCGAGTGTCATGATCTTAGATCTGAACATGTTTTTGTTTCATGAGTATAATTATGTTTCTTGATCATAGATGCAAGTTGTTTACACATGTCATTGTTCGTAACCCGAGGCCCCAAAGTGACAAAAATTGGGACAACCGGAGGGGATGGCTGTGATGTGAGGATCACATGTGTTCACAGAGTGTTAATGCTTTGCTCCAGTGATTTATCAAAAGGAGCACCTTAATTACCAGTAGTTTCCCTAGAGGCCCCGCTGCCACGGGCCGATAGGACAAAAGATGTTGTGCAAGTTTCTCATTGCGAGCACGTATGACTATATTGGAACACATGCCTATGGTTTTCCTAGAAGTTGGATGCTTTATTATTATTATATGCAAGGCCCATGTTTAGATTATTACATGACCTATGTTATCCATGCAACACCCGTTCATCCATTCCCTCTATGCCTACGGTACTTTCATCATACTATTTTCTACGATTGCTACTGTTGTTAATATTTTATTCCTGCTATTATTCCACTACTACTGCTGCTATAAAACTTTAACCAGTGATAAATTGTTGCAAGCAAGTCTACTTTTAGGTGCAGCTAAATTGACAACTCAGTTGTTAAGACCTATAAATATTCTTTGGCTCCCCTTGTGTAGAATCAATAAATTTGGGCTTTACTTCCCTCGAAGACTGTTGCGACCCCCTATACTTGTGGGTCATCAGTAGCACACGAGCAATTTACTTGGAGTGGCAGTTAAATACCTCAAGTAGGTAGATATGGTGGACACATTTGGAAAACTTTGATTGCTCGGGAGTTGGATGCATGAGTGGAGCTCATACTCAGTACAAGTGTTGGCTAGCAAAAGACCGGGAGCGACCAACTAAGAGAGCAACACAGTCATAATCATGCATTGTGAAAAAACAATGTTTCATAAAGCATGGATGTAGTATTATAACCCTGAAAATAAGAGATCATCGAGGCTTAATTTGACTTTCTTTGTAGTCTTACATGTGTGAACATGTGCCAAGTTGATCCAAATAAGTTCTTCAGAGGGGAATACCATCAAACCATACCGTCTTATGAACAAAATAACACATGCGACATTCTAATAACACATTCAGCACTCCTAATCATTTGAGACTAATCATAAGAAAGCATGAATCACTAAAGCAATATTATACATACAACTATCTATCATGACAAGCTAATATAAGATCATGCGAATAAACATATGTACAAAAATGAAGAGAAAAGAGTTCATACCAGAATCCAGTCCACTTCATCATATTGCACAACAGGATGATGATGATGATAATAATAATAATAATAATAATAATAATAAAGCGCAAGCGCCATCGTGGACATCAGCTGAACTCTGCAAATAACTATACAGTAACAAGAAGAAGAGAAAATATTTTTGTTGTTTTCCAAAGGTGAAAAGGGAGAGAAAAGAGGAAATCTTTTTGTTGTTTTCCAGTTTTAAAGGACAACAAAAAAAGACGAAAGGGAACACAAAAGGAAAAGAACAAGGGAAAACCGAGAAACAGAAAACAAGAGGAAGAAAAAGATGCGGAGAGAATAAAACCGAACGAAGGAGCAACTAAAATGTTTTTGGTGTTTTCTTAATAGGCAAAAGAAGCGATGAAAATGAGGAAACAACAAGTTGCAAATATTTTTGGGGTTTTAAATAATAAGAAACAAAAGAAAACAATGTAAAAGAGACTAGAGCGAAAGTACAAAGAAGAAGACACCTTGTCGGGCCTTTGGATACCGGGGTACACCGGCCCGTCTGCTGCTGCCCGGCCCAACGAGCATCTCTCGAAAGCCGTCAAGCGGCCAGGATCCTGAAGAGGTTTGGCGCTTCCCTCTCGGGCTCCCTGGAGCCCCTGACGGTGGGGCTTGGCGTACATTCCTTTCGGGAGGATCTCGACCTCAACTTCGCTCCTTTCGAAGGGACTCATCCGCCAGGAGGGGGACAATGCATGTACGGATGACCGCAGCGCGTCCGTGCGATGCCAGGGGCCGTGCATGCGAGCAGAGTTGCTTTGTCCCCAGTTGCCATTCTGGTGTATAAAGGCCAGGAGGACAACTGCGGCGGCTAAAGGGGTTCCCTAAGACTTCCTCTTTGGTGCAAGAAGACCAAGACCATGCTACAAGACGAAGGCGGCATCACCGGGCTCCCCCACTGTAACTCCATGGATGGTGGAGTTGTCCCCCAGTGACCAGGACCGCACAGGAGGTGCAGGCGTACGGGACGCTCCTCCTTTTGACACCTTGTGGTAACCCTTTCCCGCCAAGTGAGCTGGAAGGAGGTCCAAACGCTAGTATAAGAAGGGCATCACCGGCCCTTGGACAAGAGGAGCTCGATTCTTCGTAGAGCCCAAGTAGTCTATTCCGAGCACAAGCTCGCCTTTGTTGTAACCAACGCAGTGCAATTCATCAGACAAGTAGGAATAGGGTTTTACACCACACTGGTGGCCTTAATCTGGGTAAACTCTCTGTGTCGACATTGTTGTTGTGCCCATTCCCTCTCGAAGCCTCTCTGGAAGCGAAGGAAGTGTGTTTAACCCCCAGTGTTTGAACCTTTGAGAGCAATCCTGTCTAGGACAGACTAGCTCTCTCCGACATTTGGCGCGCCAGGTAGGGGGCTAAGGCGCTCCTTCGTTTCTTCACCGCCATGGCAATTGCCGCTCAGACCATCCCGCGCCTCACCCGCTCCGAGCGCGGTCGTCGCCGAGGGCAGGTCGAGCCAACCGGCGACGACAATGACGACGACAACGATGCGCCACAACGCAACACCACTGGTGTGGAGGGCGAACACGGCGCCAAGGAGGAAGATTCCTCCCACACACCGCAGCAAGACGCGCCCGCGTTTCAGCATTCGTCCCCACCGCCGAAAGGAACGTAGGGGCGCCAGCAACCCTCCTGCTGGTCCGAGAAGTGCTTATGGACCTGCCCGCACCTGAAGGACACGCCGCATGGCTCGCCCGACTCCAGGAGCTCGCTACCGTCACAAACGTCCCCCCGCGGGAGCCACGGGGAGGCAACCTCGACCAGCGTAGGAGTGCGGCAACTCATGACGGGCTGCCCCCTTCTCACGGTGTAACCTTGCCGATGCATGGCGACCCCCGCACCAAGTTCCCTGACAAGGAACCCAACACTAAGGTGTCTGAGAAGAGCAGCAACAACTGCCAGGTCCTGCGCACCCCGCCGGATACGCGCGTTCAAATCGAGCGATGCCATGAACGCGAGCGCCGCACCATCCACGACCCCGCCAGGGCCAGCCGGGCGAACCTCCCGGTGAACCTCACGTACGCGACGGTCTATGTAGGCGGGGCCCTTGCGTTCACCAAGCAGCTTCACACGGTCTCCTGGCCGCCAAAGTTTGACCCCACACTGCCATCTCGCTACGACGGCACTACTCCTCCCCTCGACTTCCGGCAGCTCTACTGTCTCAGCGTAGGAGCTGCAAAGTGGGACGACAAGTGCATGGCGAACTGGTTTCCCATGGCCCCCAAGGGTCCAACCCTCATCTGGCTCATGAATCTACAAGAAGACTCCATCGGGTCATTCGAGGAGTTGTGCCTCCGCTTAGTCGCAAACTTCAAGGGCTCCTACGAGCGCCCCTCTCCTACAACGACCTCCGCGGCATACGCCAGCGGCCCGGCGAAACACTTCGCCAGTACCTACAACGCTTCAGCCAGACGTGAAACAAGATCACCTGCATCGCCGACGCAAACATCATCACCGCCTTCAGGGAAGGGGTCACCAACAAGCGCATGCTCGAGGAGCTCGGTGGCCCCCAAGACAAAGACAAAGGCTCCAGGCAACGATGCGGACGCCAAACGGAAAGCTCTGGTCGTTCTGGCCGTCGAGCCAGAATGCAAGCAAGGCCAGAGCGATGTTGCACCCGTGGCGGATAACCGCCCTTACTATGAGTTTCACCGCATGCACTCACACGTCACAAGGGACTGCTTCCAACTGGAGAGGATGTGGGGAGACCGCCTCATGAGGGGTGGCCAGGAGGTCTACTCTCGAGGCGACGGTTGGCGCAGTCCTGGGCGAGGGGGAGCCTGCGCTGGAGGCAGATGGGAGGAGCGCGGCCCGGACCTGTAAACGGGTACGGCAACTACAACACCTGTGGCTACAACACCGGTGGCTACCATCCGCCCACGCAGTGGCCACCCCCGGAACAGTTGTAGCGTCCCAACCCACCCGTGCCTCAGGTGAACGCTCCCAAGCAGCCATACGCTGAGGGCAACCAGGGGCGGGGCGACGAACACTACGAGGGCTACCAAGAACCAACAGGCTACATGGCATGCATTCTTGGCGGAGCACAAACTCCACTCTCCAACGGCCACTTCAAGAAGATCTCGCACGAGATCGTCGTTGTCCACTAAGGCATATCCACGGCAAAGTTACTCAAATGGTCAGACCACAAGGTCTTCTTCGACATCAACGACCACCCCAAGTACACGAGGACCATGGGAATCCTGCCCCTGGTCTGCACCCCCACCATCAACAACATCACCGTCAATAAGACACTGCTCGACGGGGGTGCATGCCTCAACGTCATCTCGGTGCCTACAATCGAACGGCTCCAGGTTCCCTACGAGCACCTGGCCCCCACAAGTCCGTTCACCGGCGTCACCAACGGCACCACGGTCCCCCGGGACAGGTGCGCCTCGCCGTCACGCTTGGCACTCGCCAAAACTACCACACCGAGACTCTCAATTTCGACATCGCGCACATCACCCTCCCCTACAATGCCATCCTCGGGTACCCAGCTCTCGCGAAATTCATGGTTGTGACGCACCATGCGTACAACCTCACCAAGATACCTGGGCCTGCTGGCACCATCACCATCCACGGAGAGGTGTAGGAGGCGACACGCTCAGTCGAGCGACCCTACATGGAGGTGGCCATCTCACACCTGGCCAATATAGACGACGTGGGTGATGCGTGTGAACACACGTTCGTTGGGAGACCCCAAGAGGAAGGTATGAAGTGTGCAGCAGCAAGTTTTCTCTCAGAAAGAAACCAAGGTTGAATCGACCAGTAGGAGGAAGGAGTAAGTTCAGAAGGTTGATGCAGCTGAGATGGCAGGGCGCATTACCGGTTCAGCAGCAACGTGGAACCTACACAACACAATCAAATCACTTTGCCCCAAAGAAGCAGTGAGGTTGTCGATCTCACCGGTTTTGCTGAACACAAAGAGGTTAAACGTATGGTGTGAAAAAAGTATGAGAACAATATGAGAGCAGTAGCAGCAATGTGAAAACAGTGGAAGCAGTGTGAAAGTAGTGGAAGCAGTGTGTGTATTATCAGTATGAGGAAATGGATCGGGGTCCACAGTTCACTAGTGGTGTCTCCCCATAGAATATAAATAACATGTGTGGTGAACAAATTACAGCTGGGCAATTGACAGAAATGAAGGCTACACCGTAGTGCATATGCCAGACATAAAGATTATTATGTGATACATGCGGACATTACAACAAGATACATAGACCGTCATCCAACTGCATGTATGACTAATAATCCACCCTCCGAATATCATCCGAACAAACGTTGGGTATTAAGTTGCAAGCAATAGATAATTACAGTAAGAAAAGTGTGTAATGCAAACAATATAAACTAAGTAAACACCATTGTTTTCTCCCTAATGGTAACAACAGATCCTCCATCCGTCACGTTGCTATCACTCGAGCACATATGTAAAGGAGGCATGAACCCACTATCGAGCATAAATACTCCCTATTGGATTTACTAGCATCTACTTGTCGAGAGAATCTACTAATAACGGAGAGCATGCAAGATCATAAATAACATATGCATGAAGATAACATGATAGATTGATAATCAGAAGACATAGCATTCAACATTCATCGGAGCTCGGCAAGCACAACATGTAGCATTACATAAAGATGATCTCGATCATGTAGGGCAGCTTAGGAGATCTAAACATGAGGCACAAAGTGTATAATACAACCATCTAGCTACTGTTATGGACCCATAGTCCAGGGATGAACTACTCACGCATCACTTCGGAGGAGGGCATGGTGGTGTAGACCGCTCCGGTGATGAATTCCCCTCCCGGCAGGGTGCCGGGAGAGCTCCAGAACCCTCCCGATCTCGGGATGATGATGACGGCATCCTCGGGTGTTTCTTGGGATGAAGTCGTATATTTTTTAGGGTTGATGTATCGGGGTGAATAAATAGGTGAAAGGGCGATGGCGGTGGACGCTCGAGGGGCCCACACCACCCCCAGGCGCGGCCGGGGGCTCGCCGCCCTACGGTGTGCCCCCCTGTGGCCCCTCTGCGGGCCTCTTCGGGACTCCGTGGAACCTTCGGGAATTCTAAGACTTCCGGGCTTCGAATTTTCCAATTCCGAGAATATTTCCTGAACAACTTTTCTGAAACTAAAAACAACAGAAAACAGAGAACTCCCTCCGTGGCATCTTGTCAATAGGTTAGTCCCAAAAATCGATAAAAATGACATAAAGTGTATAGCAAACATGTAGGAAATAACATGAAAACAACATGGAACATCAGAAATTAAGGATACGTTTATGACGTATCAACATCCCCAAGCTTAGTTCCTATCCTCGAGTAGGTAAACGATAAAAACACATAATTTCTTAGGTGACATGCTACCAACATAAACTTGATCATCAATGATGTAAAAGCATATGTAAGCCGAGATCATAGAACTTTAACACAAGCATGATAGATAAAATTCTAACAATAAAGCATAGCAATCACCTTGCATCATGAGAAGTAACACAAATAAAATATCATGAATAATATTGCACTCGAAACATATACGTTTGTTTCAAGCATAGAGATAACATGGCAAAGTTATATTTCGCTTGTCCTTAAGAGTGGGGTAAAACATAAATGCCAGGACACCTTCAAAGTTCATGAGGAAGACTAGAACAAAAAATAACACATCATGAACCAATTAAAAATGTTTCTTGGACATACGCACATTAAATTCAGAATGGAAACCATGCTCTCTCAACTGTGCATAAAGTTAGAAGATGGAGACTCAACATAAAAGTAAAAGAAAGGCCCTTCTCAGAGGGAAGCAGGGATTAACTCATGTGCTAGAGAGTTTTATTTAATTAAACAGAGGTATTGAAAACATTTTTTAGAGACGTGTATGCTTATGTCACAAATGGTAAATAGAAAATACAGTATGTCACAAGACAACTAGACTTCACAAGAGCGGCTCCCATAGAAGGACGCATCTGGGTAGAAGGTTATCCCTCTTTCTCTTTTGTTTACGCAATTATTCTTTGACTGATAAATAAGGGGAAAATAGTGAAGAGAATTTGTTGTATTACTTTGGGGCTACGCACCCCGCTGCCAACTCTTCTATCAATTGGATAAGCGGATGAAGCCACTAGTATAGTGTGTGAAAGTCCAATCAACAAACGAGATACAAATTCTCTATTTACCTCCTCATGAGCTAAAACAGGAGCACACAGCATGAGTAATTTTGAAAGTTTTAAAGGTAACACATGAGCAATTTACTTTGGAATGGCAGTTAAATACGACATGTAGGTAGGTATGGTGACACATTTGGCAAACTTTGTTTTTGGGAGTTGGATGCACGAGTAGAGCTCATACTCAGTACAATTGGAGGCAAGCAAAAGACTGGGAACGCCAAATCAAGAGAGAAATAATGGCCATAATCATGCATAGCGACATAAACATCATTAATCAAAGCATAATTGGTACCACAAGTTCAAATACTAAATGATCTTAGAGACTATAAGTGACTGGTTCATAGTCATAAACATGGTGTAAGCATGCGCCAAGTCAACCAAATAAAACATTCAAAGGAGAACACCACAAATTTATGCTTCAAGATGAAAAGAACAACTCATGATTCTTTCTAAGGCACATTAAAAATCTCAGCTATTTGAGACAAATCATGCTAAAAAAAAATAACCACTAGGATTATAGAATTAAAATAACATCTAGCATGAAATAAAAAGTCTAGCCACAGTCTATACAAGCTTCTATTTGCACTGTTATATATACTACTACATGCAACAGTTTCTTTTCCCAACAAGCACCATACAAAATATGTTTTAACAAAAACTCTCTAAATGATACAGCAAGCAAGCAAGAGAGTACTAACACAACTCTACTAAAACTAACAGCTCTGAATAAGAGATGCAATGAAAACAAGAGCTAAACAGAAATTTTGCAGCATCTAGAAGAAAAACTAAGAATACGAGCATAACGAGTATTCAAACGAAAAATAGGAGCGTGTCTCTCTCCCAAACAATTATGCTAGGTTCCAATGAAGTTTAGTTCAGCAAGGAAAATAAAAGAAAACAAACAGACGCTCCAAGTAAATTTCATATGATGTGACCAAATAAAAACATAGTTTCACTAGAAGTGACCTGATAAATTGTTGATGAAGAAGGGGATGCCTTGGGCATCCCCAAGCTTAGATGCTTGAGTATTCTTAAAATTTTCTGGAATGAACCATAGGGGCATCCCCAATCTTTGACCTTGCACTCTTCTTGATCACATTATATCACCCTCTTCTCTTGACCCTTGAAAACTTCCTTCACACCACACTCAAAGAGTAATTCTCTTTAGAGGGTTAGTGCGACAATCAAAAATACATGGGTTATGTATGGGACCAAGTGCTATTGATACTTTTAAACATTAGCTACATCCACTGATGTTTCGTGAAGCAAAGAAATCCACTTCGCATCGTAAAAGAGCAAATGCGAGAAAAATGGCAGAATCTGCCAAAACCAGAACAGTCTGTAAAGACGATTTTTTGGGCACTTACATTACTCAGATCAAAAAACTTAAGGAACAAAAAAGTTGCGGGTTAGCCAAGGAATAATCACAATTTTTTAAGGTCATTTTGATATTTCTGTGAATTATGCGATTTTTTACGGTGGACAACAGAAATCTGTTTCCTGCGCAGAAATCCAAAACCAACTCCAACTCTCGTCAGAAACTTTACTTTGCACAACTAAAACATGAAAATAAAGATACAAAGGAGTTTCTACAGAAGTATACAACCCCTTGAATCAAAGAAAACGGAGAAAAACAAAGCAAAAAATAAAACCATGGGTTATCTCCCAAGAAGTGCTTTTCTTTAACGCCTTTTAGCTAGGCCTAGAAAAGTGGATTCACGTGTTTTCAAGTGAAGCAACATCCAATTGTTACAAGGCTTATGTTTACCTTTCTTACCCTTATTCTTGCTTGTAGGGAACTTATGGTCTGCACATAGTTTCGGAGTGAAAGTCATGGTACCTTTTCCCATATCAATAGTTGCTACTAAGAGCTTCAACAGAGATCTTCCAAGAGTAATTTGGCCCTCTCCTACACATTCAATAACATGATAATCAGTGGATACCATTCTTCCTAGGATTTTTTAATATTCCCTTAGCTATCCCAATGGGAAATATAGTGGTGTTATTTGTGAGACGTATTTCTTCTCCTCCCTTAGAAAGTCTCCAAGTATTCAAATATTCATAAATTTCTTTAGGTATAAGACAAAATTCAGACATAATATCACAACGAGCATAAAAAGTTTCACCATTAATAGTAACCTTCACAGTAGGGATTATATTTGAGGCTTCAGAGTTTATTGGGACATGATCAAGGTGTTCACGAATCAGAGTATGACCTTCCTTTAAGAAAGAAACATGTGTCTCAAGAGTATTCAATCTAGCATAAATACTTGCAAAGGCTTTATCAGAGCTACTAGGTGAGTTGTAGGTTGCATTTAATTTTTTATGGCATTAAAAGCTTGATCTCCATCACAATGAAGGAAGTCTCCTCCTACCACAGTATCCAAAGCATTTATAGTAAAGAACAAGACCAAGGTAAAAGCTACGCAAAAACAGGCTTAGAGTCATTTTAGGTTCAATTTTGCAATAGGAATAAAAAAAACTCTAGACCAAGCTTCCTTGAAACTCTCATAATTCCCTTGTTTGAAAGTGAAGATCATTTCCTCATGTGACATGGTAACAGGAACAGGGGTGCTCAGTTTAACAAGACTAAAAACAGGAATAAAACTACAACTAGAATAAGAACTTATTTTTTTGTGTTTTTTATAAAGAGAAGCAAACAAGATAAAATAAAATAAACTAAGCAAAACAATAACAAAGTAAATAGATTGGAGGTGAGAGATTCCCCTTGCAGAAAATCTCTTCCTCCCCGGCGACGGCGCTAGAAAATATGCTTCATGCGTGTGAACACACGTTCGTTGGGAGACCCCAAGAGGAAGGTATGAAGAGTGCAGCAACAAGTTTTCCCTCAGAAAGAAACCAAGGTTGAATCGACCAGTAGGAGAAAGGAGTAGCTTCATAAGGTTGACGCAGCTGAGATGGCAGGGCGCACTACCAGTTCAGCAGCAACGTGGAACCTACACAACACAATCAAATCACTTTGCCCCAACAAAGCAGTGAGGTTGTCAATCTCACCGGTTTTGCTGAACAGAAAGAGGTTAAACATATGGTGTGGAAAACAATATGAAAACAGTATGAAAGCAGTAGGAGCAGTGTGAAAACAGTGGAATCAGTGTGAAAGCAGTGGAAGCAGTGTGTGTATTATCAGTATGAGGAAATGGACTGGGGTCCACAGCTCACTAGTGGTGTCTCTCCATAGAAGATAAATAACATGTGTGGTGAACAAATAACAGCTAGGCAATTGACAGAAATGAAGGCTGCACCGTAGTGCATATGCAGGACATAAATATTACTATGTGATTCATGCGGGTATTACAACAAGATACATAGACCGTCATCCAAGTGCATCTATGACTAATAATATACCCTCTGAATATCATCCAAACAAATGTTGGGTATTAAGTTGCAAACAACAGATAATTGCAGTAAGAAAAGTGTGTAATGTAAACAATATAAACTAAGTAAACACCGTTGTTTTATCCCTAATGGCAACGACACATCCTCCATCCGTCACGTTTCTGTCACTCGAGTACAGATGCAGATAAGGCATGAACCCACTATCGAGCATAAATACTCCCTCTTGGAGTTACTAGCATCTACTTGGCCAGAGCATCTACTAATAACTGAGAGCATGCAAGATCATAAATAACATATGCATGAAGTTAACATGATAGATTGATAATCAGAAGACATGGCATTCAATATTCATGGGATCCCAACAAACACAACATGTAGAATTACATAAAGATGATCTCGATCATGTAGGGCAGCTCAGGAGATCTAAACATGAGGCACAAAGTGGAGAAGACAACCATCTAGCTACTGCTATGGACCCGTAGTCCACTGATGAACTAGTCACGCATCACTTAAGAGGAGGGCATGGTGGTGTAGACCCCTCCGGTGATCAATTCCCCTCCCGGCAGGGTGCCGGGGATAGCTCCAGAACCCTCCCGATCTCGGGATGACCATGACAGCAGCTCGGGTGTTTCTTGGGACAAAGTGGTATCATTTTTAGGGTTGATGTATCTGGGGGAATAAATAGGCGAAAGTGCGATGGCGGTGGACGCCCGAGGGGCTCACACCACCCCCAGGCGCGGCCAGGGGGCGCCGCCCTATGGTGTGGCCCCCCTCCGGGCCTCTTCGAGACTCCGTGGAACCTTCGGGAATTCTAAGACTTCCGGGGTTCGGATTTTCCAATTTCGAGAATATTTCCAGAACAACTTTTCTGAAACTAAAAACAAAAGAAAAGAGGGAACTGGCTCTATGGCATCTTGTCAATAGGTTAGTCCCGGAAATCCATAAAAATAACATAAAGTGTATAGAAAACATGTAAAAATAACATGAAAACAACATGGAACCTCAGAAATTAAGGATATGTTTATGACGTATGTCGAGGGGATACCCCCGAGTAGGGGTAAGGCAGGTGAGAAACAGGGTTCAAGGTGACGTTTATCAAGTTCAGCCGTACCGAGTTGGTACTGGCCGGGTAGGCGGCTACCCGGATGTCTGCTATCCGGTTGTGCTATTCGGTAGGAAGAGTAAGAGTTAAGGAGGAAGATTCAAGCATATGTCTGGATCAACCAGGTAGCGCTCGGGTGATCCGAATAGAGGACAAACTATTCTACTCGGGCACAAAGTCAATGGAGCCGTTGTGGAAGATCCCGCGTATCCAGGGACCGTACAGGCATGCGGTTCAACTTACTAGGCGCATGGTTATCCGCACTGAAGTGTGGGAACAGTACGGGTTGGTAGCTGTCAAGTCCTGTCACTGACGAGGGGGACAGGACATCTCAGTTACCTACCCTAAGGGTCTGACAATGTGGACAAGACATGTCAGCCGCACGGCGCGGTGACTTTCGGCGACGGCGTCACCAGGAACACGGAGGCATGCGCCGTTCTCACAGTGGAGTTGTCTGATTTGTACCTTTTATTCATAGTATAGTGGCTGGCTACCAGTATATAAGGTGGCCAGCCCCCTCCTACGCGAGGGACGTTGTACCTTGGCTCATTTATTGCGAGGCTTAGCAACTCAAAGAGAGAACAGTAGAGAGAGTTGAGCGCTGCCTACTCGGCAGAGAGGGAGATACTGAGAGGTTGTGATTCCTGTACTCGGCACGATATTATACAGAGAGATAGGCAGGAGTAGGGGTATTACCTCCACACGAGGGCCCTGAACCTGGGTAGATTGTGGTGTTTGCAGTGTTCCTGAGTGCGCCTATTTGGCGTGCGATCCCTCCCCGAATACCTACAGCGTCCATCGGCCCCAACTTTAGCCATCCTATGGCATCTGTCTTCTCCACACCACGACAGTTGGCGCCCAGCATGGGGCCAGCAGCAGCGCTGGCTGGGGTGCATATTCGGACGGGACCCGTTTCTCCGTCGGGGGAGAGCGTGGTTTGTGGCCTTGTCCACATATTCGGCTCCTTCGACTTCGTCACCGACAACACCGGTGATTTCGGTGGCAGGCCCATGCCTGCAGGCGGCTCCGTCCTCTCCTTCGGCGCGCATTTGGTGTACGTCGCCACCGCCATCATCCGCGAGTACCCCGATGTGGTGCTCGTCACTGAGGACCCTCCCGCTATTCTCGCTGTCCGCGAGAAGCCGGATGGCTGCTCTGTGGGCAGCGTGGAGGTGATGATGACTGGCCCGGCTATCGATGCCGGGAAAGGCGCGCCCGCTGCGCCTGAGGTCGTCGACGAGCCGGCTGCTCGCAGGGGCCACAAGCCCTACGACATGCCCCAGAACCAACCTGGCTACGTGGATCCTTCCACGTCTACTGTGATACCGGCAGCTCGTGCCGGTGTCGAGCGGCTGGGCATGCCTCTCGCCACGGATGCGGATCCAGCTGTGGTGAGGGCGCAGCTCGAGCAGCAGCGCCAAGCTTTGCTCCTGGAGGTCCAGGAGCTGGAGAAGGTTAGGCTTGAGCTTAACCTAGATCAAAACAAGTACAATAGAGCACATGGTTTTACTCCTGTCTCTAGAAATCCTAGCAACATAGGGGTTATTCGGCGTAACCTAGGTGCCGAGCTAGCTAGAGATGTTAGAGCTGCTAGCAAGTCTGCTAGTTTAACTAGCACGGGTAGGCCGAAATATAGCTCTCCTGCTAAAACACTTAGAGCTGCAGAGGCAGTTGCTGCCGAGTTGCCAAATCTAACCGGCGAGGCTCACGCTAGGCAGTAGGAGCGGCTCAGTGAGCTCGTTCTAGAAGCTGGTAGGCAAAATGAGGCTTTTCGGCAGGCCAATCCAGGAGCTGGTGCGTCCCATGTTGTTCATTCGCATGGGGCAAGATCCGTTGGAAAGGCCTCATCGCCACTTCCCGGCGGTGAGAGGGCCCAGAGTCTGAACTCTGGGAAGAATAAACAGATGCAGGTGTACGACCCAGCTATCGCCGGAAAACAGCACGCTGTAGAGCGGCAGCCCGGCCAAAAACACAATGCTGCAGGAACTGGCCGTCAGGCCTCCCGAGTTCACCAAGAGGGGCAAGGAGGAAATCGGAATGGCCCATCTCGGCAGTATGTGGCTAACCGGTCCAGCATGTTGTTCGGCCACAAGTGGTTGCTGCGGTGGCCAACCCGGTTATTCAACCCGGTCCTGTGTACCAAAACCGCTACAATGACGGGTACTCGGCAATGGAGCAAGCCGGGTACGCCGACCCAAGAGATCTTGCAACTCGGTTGGGAGGAAGAATGCTGGAACCAAGCTATGCAAGGTACAAGCCGGACCGACTCTATCGGTCCGAGCAGATAGAAGCAAGAGGCCCACCCGGGCCAAGTTATTTTGGTCCCAGGATCATGGGGGAACCGGATGTGGCCAAGTTTCAGCTGGCTAGAGGAACCAAGACCTATGACGGAAGCACCAAGCCAGAGGACTGGCTGAATGATTATGTGACTGCCGTGTACGTTGCAGGCGGCAACCGGAGATGGGCTGTTCGGTATGTGCCCCAGATGTTGGAGGGCCCTGCCCGGATCTGGCTCAAAAACCTGCCGAAATACAGTATCAACTGCTGGCTTGACTTCTCGGAAGCCTTCATCAGCAACTTCACCAACACTTACAAGAGGCCAAACCGGCCACATCAACTCTCGGCGTGCAAGCAAAGAGAAGAGGATACTGACCACGAGTACCTTACTCAGCAAAGCACTCTGAGAAACACCTGTGAGGGTGTGAACGAGTCACAGGCCATTGCCTGGTTTGCTCAAGGTTGCCGACATGCCAGCATGTTGTGGCAGAAACTGCAGAGGGAGATGTCGAGTACCCTCGCCGAGACGATCAAGATTGCAGATATGTATGCTCTCGGCGACCCTACTCAGCCTCTGCTCGATTCCTTTGAGCCAAAGAGGAAGCACCATGATGGATCCCGGCGCCATGACCGCCAGGATTTCCGCAACAAGAGAAGAGAAGATCGTCCAGATATCCGCTTTGGGTCGGACCATGTAGCTGCGGTTACTTAGGATCAAGGTGCTTCCGGGAGCAGCCAAAGGCAAAAATCTGTTGGAGCCCAGTACGGGCAGAACCAGACTCAGGGCCAGAACTTCAAGAAGTAGTACAATGCTCCCCAGCAGAACAATGCCTCCCAGGAGTCCGGAGATCCTCCGAGATCCGTTTTTTAGAACATGAAGGATGGGTCGTGCAGCTTCCATACTCGGCATCCGAGTAGGCCAGCCAACCACACTACCCGGAAGTGCAGCTGGTGGGACCGAATCAAGAGCAAGGCCTTTGGTCAGCTGCCTCCTCCTCCTCCTCCTCTTCTGCTCTCGAGCGCCAATGTGCATCCTATTCGTGCAGCTGCTCCCAAGCCGGCCGAGAACCAGAGGAGGGAGAATGTGAACCAAGTGGAGCAGGGAGCCAACAACAACTACAACCGCAACTTCAACAACAACAACCACAACAAAAACTACTACACCCGCAACAACAATCGCAAAAACAACAATGCAAACCAGAACAACAACAACAATGGTGGTGCTGGGGACCGGAACCAATATCAGGAGCATCATGAGAGCTACATGGTGTTCACCACTGAGCCGGATGACAAGCAATTCCAGCGCAGGCGCGCGATGGAGGTGAACACTGTGACACCGGCGGTGCCGTATTACATGGAGTGGTGTGACCAGGAGATAGTATGTTCTAGAGATGATCATCCCAAGATAATGCCCAACCCAGGTACATATGCTCTGGTGGTGGACCCCACTTTCTTGGGGACCAAGAAGAATGTGAAGTTCAGCAAGGTGCTGATCGACAACGGGAGCAGCATCAACATCATGTACCGAGATACCATGGAGAAGCTCGGCCTTGCCGAGAACATGCTACTACCCAGTCGGACTACATTCCATGGCATTGTGTCGGGAGTGTCTTGTGCTCCCATTGGCCGGATATGGATTGATGTGCTATTCGGCACAAGGGAGAACTGCAGGACCGAGTGCCTACAGTTCGAGGTGGTTGATCTTCAGAGCCCCTATCACGCTCTGCTCGGCAAGCTTGCTCTGACCAAGTTCATGGCCTCAACTCATGCGGCCTATATGAAGATGAAGATCCCCAGCCTCAATGGCATCATCACCATCTCGGGTGATTACAAGCGCTCCCTGGAGTGTGCATCTGCTGGATCTCGGCTTGCCGAGTCCATGGTCATTGCGGCCGAGAAGAAGAAGGTACATGAGATGGTGGCCCTAGCCCAAGCAGCTCAAGTCGGTATGCTTGGCATGCCGAGTTCTCAGTATGGAGCCACCTTCCAGGCTTCCCAAGAGACAAACAAGGTGCATATTGACCCGAAGTTCCCGGAGCGTGTGGCCATCATTGGTGCCGGGTTGGAGGAGAAATAGGAAAGCGAGCTAATCCACTTCCTCCGTGAGAATCGGGATGTCTTTGCATGGTCCAATTAGGACCTGCCGGGTGTCCCGAGGGAGTTGGTTGAGCACTCGTTGCATGTGCGGCCGGATGCCAAGCCGGTAAAGCAAGCTATGCGCCGCTTCGCGGCTGAGAGGAGGAAATCCATTGGTGACAAGATCACAAGGCTACTAGCAAGTGGATTCATCATGGAGGTGCTGCATCCATATTGGCTGGCCAGTCCGGTCATGGTGGAGAAGAAGAAGGATGACCCCATGGTCGCTATGGTGTGGCGCATGTGCGTAGACTACACCGACTTGAACAAGGCCAGCCCCAAGGACCCGTTCCCGCTACCCCGGATAGATCAGGTGATTGATTCCATTGCCGGGTGCAAGCTTTTGTCTTTTATTGTTGCCTACTCTGGTTTTCACCAGATACCTTTGAACCCGGCTGATCAAATAAAGACTGCTTTCGTTACCCCGTACGGGGCTTATTGCTATCGTGTTATGTGTTTTGGCTTGAGAAATGCTGGGGCCACTTATCAGAGATGCATGCATAAATTCTTGCACGAACAGATAGGAAAAAATGTGCAGGTGTATGTAGATGACATTGTCATCAAAACAAAAGAAAAACACACTGTGCTGAGCGATATTGAGGAAACATTTGCCAGCTTGCGCAAATACCGGATGAAACTGAATCCAACCAAGTGCACATTTGGCGTCTCGGCTGGCAAGCTACTCGGCTTCTTGGTATCTAGTCGGGGCATTGAGGCCAATCCTTCAAAGATAAAAGCTATAGAGAGAATGTCTTTGTCGAGATCACTGAAGGATGTGCAGAAGTTTACCGGGTGCCTGGCTTCCCTTAGCCGGTTCCTGGGAAGAATGGGCGAGAAGGCCTTGCCTCTCTATCAGCTCATGAAGAAAAGTGACAAGTTTATCTGGACCCCGCAAGCTAATGTGGCCTTCAAGGAGCTCAAGACCATGCTGGGTAGCGCTCCCATCCTGGCAAGCCCTTTGCCTAAGGAGCCAATGCTGCTCTATATTGCGGCTACCAACCGGGTAGTGAGTGTGGTGATGGTAGTGGAGCATGAAGAGGAAGGCAAAACCGTGCAGCGTCCGGTGTATTATCTCAGCGAGGTGCTATCCTGATCCAAGCAAAACTATACACACTACCATAAGATGACATATGGCGTATACCTGGGTGCCAAGAAGCTCAAGCATTATTTCCAGGAGCATCCAATCACAATGGTGAGTACTGCTCCCATCTCAGAAATCATGGGTAACAAGGATGCAAGTGAACGAGTGGCCAATTGGGCGATTGAGCTAGCCGCATACACTCCGTTGTACGCGAGAAGAGAACCAATCAAGTCACAAACTCTAGCGGATTTCTTGGTTGATTGGGCCGAGATGCAGTATGGACCTCCGTTATCGGAAACAAATTTCTGAAGGATGCATTTTGATGGCTCTAAGGTGAAAGAAGGACTTGGTGCCGGTGTTGTACTCACCTCACCCAAGCGGGACCAGATCAAGTATGTGTTGCAAATCCACTTCTCGGCGTCCAATAATGTAGCCGAGTACAAAGCCTTGGTCCATGGGCTGAAAATTTCTAAGGAGCTTGGAATCCGGCGGATTGTCTACTACGGTGACTCAAACCAGGTAGTTCAACAAGTCTCGGGGACTTGGGACGCGTTGGATGCCAATATGGCATCTTACCAGTTCTCTCCAAGATATGACCAAATTCTTCGATGGGTGTGAGTTCCATCACATTCACCGAGCTGAGAATGATGCAGCGGATGCTCTGTCCAAGTTGGGATCTTCTCGGCAATTCATCCCACCCGGGATTGCTCTGGAGCATTTGAGGAAGCCATCTATCAAGCCATCACCCAACTCGGAATCAATATTCATTCCAGATTTTCCGGACTCAGGAGCTATTCCCATGGAGATTGACTGGGAGAGCTCGAAGGAGAACCCGGGGACTGCTCCATCCAACCCGGGGACTGCCTCTACAAACCCGGGGACTGTCGCATTGATCGAGGGGATCATTCCTCAGTACTCGGGGACTCGGGGACTCGTCTCCAACTCAGAGCAAGTCATGGTAGTTGATCCAATGGAAGTGGATGAACCAGTGTTTCCTATCCGGGATACACCGAGTTGAGCTTTTCCCATATTATTATTTCTAATGGAAGGCACTTTGCCAAGTGACGAGGTCACGGCCAGGAAGATACAGAGAAGATCCAAGGGCTACACCATCATCAACAAGGAGCTGCACAAAAGAAGTCCTACTGGCGTGCTCCAACGCTGTGTTGAACCAGAAGAAGGAGAAGAGATCCTCAGGGAAATACATCAAGGAGAGTGCGGGCACCATGCCTCATCTCGGGTCCTGCTCAAGAAAGCTTTCAGGCATGGATTTTATTGGCTCACTGCTCTGCAACAAGTAGAATATTTAGTGAGAAACTGCAATGGGTGCCAGACATATGCAAGCAAGACTCACATGCCATCTTCCGAGTTGAAGACAATTCCCATTACTTGGCCGTTTGTTGTCTGGTAATTGGATATGGTGGGCCCTTTCAAGCCAGGTAGAGGCAACATGACGCACATCTTAGTCATGGTGGATAAGTTCACCAAGTGGATTGAAGTAAAGCCTATCCGGAAGTGTGATGGGAACACAGCTGTGAGTTTTCTGAAAGATATCATTCTGAGATATGAGTATCCACATGGGATCATCACGGACAATGGAACAAATTTCGCTGAGGGGGCCTTTGCCAGGTTCTGCAAGGAGAAGCGGATCCGGCTAGACGTTGCGTCAGTCGCGCATCCGGCCTCGAATGGGCAAGTTGAAAGAGCTAATGGCATGGTCCTATCCGGAATAAAGCCAAGGATAATTGAGCCATTACAGCGAACCCCTGGTTCTTGGCTGGACGAATTGCCGGCGGTGTTGTGGAGTCTAAGGACTACCCCTAACCGATCAACCGGATACACACCATTCTTCCTGGTATATGGAGCTGAGGCCGTGTTGCCCACTGAACTTGAGAATGACTCACCCAGAGTAACCCTCTATACTGAGGCAGAGGCAAGAGAAGCCCGAGAAGATGACGTTGATCTGCTCGAAGAAGCAAGAGAGTTAACTCTATCGCGCTCTGCCGTATATCAACAGAATCTGAGACGCTATCATAGCCGTAAAGTAAGCCCAAGGGTTTTCCGAGAAGGAGACATGGTCCTTAGGCTTGTGCAACGCACAACCGGGATGCACAAACTATCCCCTCCATGGGAAGTTCCTTTCATTGTGAGCAAGGCGCTGCACAATGATGCCTACTATCTCATCGACGCACAAGCACCGTAGAAGAATAGGGCGGATAAATCTAGAGAGGAATCCAAGCGTCCCTGGAATGTAGCGCTACTCCGCCATTTTCATTCATGAACAAACTTTGTATGTATCTCTTCAACCGAGTTAAATTCCAAGTCGGCACTCCGAATTGAACTCGGGGACTGCCTGTGCTGAAACTGCTCCGTGTTATTTATTGTCTTTACTTTGTCTACTCGGTTACTTTACTCAAAATTTCACGTGTACATCTAGTAGTGTGTTTAAACCTAAGGGCCAACTCTTCGACTTCGCTGTTGTCCGCAACCCGGCTTCATGGCAAGCAAGAGAACAAGCCAAAGGTCAATGAACACACGAAAAATTGCTAAGGAAAAGAGAAGTGTGTCAACCGAGTAGGGTGTCTTTTCCTTATGTGTTTTCGGCTAAGTGTTGGGCAGCGTTCGAATTCAAATCTCAAAGTGGTTAAGTATCAGAAACTTGGTTTTTAAAATCTTGTGACTCGACTACCAAAAAGCCACAAGTGGCAGGTATGAGCAAAGACAAAGGAACTAAATGGATGAGAAAAGCAACTCGGGGACTTGCATTTTAACGCAATCCGGCATTGAGCCAGTCTTGCTAAATACCTTCATAAAACTGAGTAGCTCGAGGAACGATAAAATATTCATTACATTTGCACCCGGCATACTGGGGATCTGATAAGAGTTTAAGGATTAAAAGTGCAGGAGCCTAGGCCATTGTTGATGTGGTGGAGTTGGTCTCGGTATTGGATGGCTCTGCAGACTCGGAGGCTGGAGTCGTGGAAGCGGACTCAGGAGCAGTAGAGGTCGGAGTAGCGGACACAGGCTCGGATGCAGCATTGGTGGCCTGAGTCGCGGAGTCCCCGAGCGGAGGAGCGGGCCCGGAAGCGGCATTCTCGATCGCATCCTCCGTTGCGCCCAACTCGGGAGATGGGGTGTCGATCGCCATCTCGGTGGTGATAGCTCCAGCTGGGGCAGTGGGTTGCGACTCGCTCTGAACTTCCTCAGAGCCAGCTCCTGGCTCAATCGCTTCCTGGTCGACGTCCATCACGGCCTCCTCCTCAGCATTGCGCTGCTCGGTCTCCTCTTTTCCAACATCGTTCTGCTCCTCCTCCTCATCGCCCATGCTGCCATCTTCGCCAGCATCGCCACCATCGTCATCAGCATCTTCAACATCGGTATCCAGCTCCGTGGGGCCGTCGATGTACTATTGTGTATCGGCATAGGAAGCAAGCTCATAGGCAGTCTCCTTGCGGCGCAAGACGCACTCATCCCGGTTGGTCCACTTGGAGTCATTCCGGAGGGTGCTGGTCCTCTCGAGATCGAGATTCTTGTACCATGACATCACGAAGTGAAGGGCCTCATCAGCAGTAGCTCGAGCTGTGGAGGCGCGCCACTTCTTCAGCTCCTCCTTGACGTGGTCCAAGTCAGCGGCCATCTCGTTGATAGTGTCCGGGATCTGCTTCTCCGGCCAGAACAGCTTATGCAGGCGCATAGCGGTTGAAACCATGGAGGCGCCATGCCCTTGAGGGAGAGTACCCGGGTCTTGATATTCTCGATGTGATCATCCATAGTGGCCGAGTCATCCACATTAAGGCCTGAAGTTGCCCTCAACATCCTAGCCTTCTCCACAACAGTCTCAGCAGCAGTGTTGAAGTCCAGGAAGGTATCTAGCGTGGGGCATGCTGGGTTGAGTCAGAAGGGGGGACTGTGAAGAAGAAAAATAGAAGGGAAGAAATGGGAAGATAAAAAACGGATAAAGAGTAGCAGTAACTCAACAGCTAAACTCCAGGACAAGGGCCCCTAGTCGGCGCGTCTAGTCTTCAGCAAGCCGGAGGTGCTTATCTTGGAGGCGGCGAGAATCGTCCACCATGGCCTCGAGAGATTGATTTCTCTCTTTCAGAGACCTAATCTCCCTCTCGAGCTCCAGCTTCTCCGCGGTGGCTCGATTTAATGCCTAAGTCTTCTCGTTCCCGGCCTGCAGTGCAGTCTTGAGGGCATCAGCAAGCTCAAGTTTGAGCTTATGGACTTCAGCTTTGTCGGCGTCCAAGTTCTTCTTCAGCTGGGCCTCTCGGGCCTGCACCTGATGTTGCGCCTCGGCCGGGGTGAGGCACCCTTGATGCTGTTCGCGGAAGGCCTTGTATTCTTCTGCGAGAAAAGCAACCCGGTTAGCAGCATGCGGAAGAAATAGAACCTAAGTAAATGGAAAAGAAGGGTTAACTCACCTTCCAGAGAGGTAATTTTACTTTGCGCAGATGCAGCCATGACCTCACAGTCTTAGTGTGCATCAGCAAGCGCCTTGAGCTCACGTGCAGAGATGACAGAAAATGAGCAAAGATAAAAACTGGGCGTAAACATAAAACGCACAAACCAAAATGCTAGCACTTACTCTCTACGGAGGACAACTTGGTAATAGTGTCTGTGACACTGTTCTCCAGGATCTCCCTGTCACCCTTCTCGGCCTCCAACGCCCGGTTTTTATCCCTGACAGCCCGATGTGACCACAGAAGCTGGTGGAAGATTTTGGTCCGGGTCTCAGTGCACTCCTGCAGAGAAGAAGAAAGCATTATGAGTTGGAAGATTTGGCTCGAGTAGATTGCAACTCGGTTGAGCCTTATCTACTCAGCCCAAATCTCGGGGACTGGATGGTGGATAAAGCAAAGGTCAAAGTGAGAAAAGATGGCAACTCGGAAATCTGGATAGAAAGGGAAATGCACTTACCCAATTGGTGTTCTCAGCGTCTTCAACAGCTTTGCGCAGGCAGAACAGCTTATGCGCCTGAGTGCTGCTGGAGGAGGACATCGCCATTGTAGCAGGGCCGGCATCGTCTTTGTTCCATGATTGCCGGTAATTGTCGATATTCTTTAGATGCGCGCCATCCCATTCGGGGTGACCGTACCTCTTGCTATCCCAGCATTGCTCGATGTATCCTATCCGGTCGAGAACTGTTTTTGTGTCTTCTTGGAGCTCGTACTCCGAGGGGGGCGGCATATCCTCAATGCAAATGGAAGGAGCTTTTCCCGTTGTCCCAGAGCGGGCCACCTGTCTCCTTTCCTTCAGCTTCGCCAACCGTGCGGCCTCTTGCTCCTGCTTTAGCTTGTGGAACTCCTGCAACTCGCGCCAGTGATCCGGGAAGACCGCATTCTTGGCGGTGCCGCTGGCGCCGGCTCCAGGAGCCTGTTGATCCAAAGGGCCGAACTTGAGGTTGGTATGGACCAACTTGGAGCTTCGGGTAACCGGACCAGCCTTGACGGGCACCAAGCGCCACTCGGTGCTGGAGGAGTAGGAGTATTCCCGGCAGCGGCGGCCAGTATCCGGTAGGTCTGGCCTGGACTCTTCTTGCCACCGGTCTTGATGATCTTCGTGGTCTTGGTGGAGTTCTTCTCGGCTGCGGCCGCTGCATCTGAAGGCTTGGATGGTCTTGGAGCAGGTGGTGGTTTGGCTGCACCAGGTGCAACATAAGGTGTTTTCGGCGTTGGGGCGGCGCGTGTGATGCTGGCGAGGGCCTCCTGGGGGGTTGCTGGACGGATTGCCTTGCATCCGGCTGCGGTGTCTTCCTGGGCTGCGCCTGTGGCTCTCCAACCTGCCCGTCATCAGGCAAAACTTGATCCTAGGGCGGTTGCTGCTCTAGGGCCTGGCCCTGTGCGGGTGGGGTCTTCTGCCGCTTCTCGGCGGGGGTCTCTTCCCTCTGCTCGGCAAGGATTCCTTGTGGCTCTGCGGCGTTGGTCTCTTCCCACTGCTCGGCAGGGGTCTCTTGGGTTTCCTCGACGGAAGCTGCTGCTGGTGAAGGCTGCCTCTCGGCAGCAGACTCTGGTGCAGCTTGGTTAGGCTGAGGTGGCTCTAGATCTCTACCAGTCTCCATCTCGGTGCTGATGTTCTCGGCACCAAGGTCTTTCTCATCCTTACGAGGAGAGGACATCTGCGTCCTACCCTTTGGCTGGTTATCCCCGTCGTCATCAGTAAGGTCCACGACTTCCCGGGGTGCGCTTGGCTGGGGGCGCATTGGTGGCATCGGCATCGAGTGCCTCGCTGACAGAAGATAAGAAGGAAGAAAGGAAAATTAGATGGGTGAAGAGAAAAAGAGCAAAGAGAAGAAACAGAGAAGAAACGAAGAATACTATGAGGTACAAGTGCTAAGAGCAACTCAGAAGGACTTACCCGTCTACAGTAGGGCGCTTCTTGCGCCCAGTGGTCTTCTTCTTGGTGGCAGTTTTCTTGGGTTTCTTGTCACGGGGATCCAATGCTCCGCTGCCCGGCCTTTTATTGGTTCCGATAGGGGCGGCTATTGACACAGGTTGCACGTCAAGTGGCTCCTCCTCATCCACCTCGTCTATGGCTGAAAAGAGAAAATACAAGAGTAATAGATGGAAAGGTCAAGGTATGCTGCAAACGTGCACACAGGTGAACTCGGTCACCTTCGTCATCCTTAGACCAGTCCCGAATGGAGGTGTAAACTTGGGACTTACCATCCTGGCCAGCAAGAGGGATACAAAGTGTATCCTGGACGTCAAACGCCTTTGCGTCGTCCTCGGTCCTATCCGGCTTCCAGTTCTTCTCGAAGATGGCATTATCCTCCCTTTTCTGGCGAGGGATAACCTGGAAATGCAAGCACAAGGTATAAGGGAAACGAGTTCAGGCCCTACTCTGAGTAGCGTGCAAACACAAAGCTCAATAAGCTAAGTCCCAACAGAGGAGTTATATTCGGTCTAGCGTGCAAACATAAAGCACAAGAGGCTAAGTCCTAACGGAGAGATTCTACTCGCTACAGGGTACGAATTCAAGAGTCTAAGGCATTCCCTACTCGGTACGAATTCAAGAGGAAAGAATTGAAATCAATTAAGTGCGCAGAGAGGAGTACTTACTTGGGGAATTGGTTTGCTGCGGCTATACGACATGAAGCCGTAAAACCAGGTGTCCGAGAGCGTGGCCCTGAGGATGGACTTGGCCCAGATAGCTACCTGTGATTTGGTGAGCTCGAAGGTAGTTGTCCGAGTGTAGTCTCGGGCTCCTCCCATGTTGCACATCTTGTGCACTCGTTCTTGGAGGGGGAGAACCCGACGCTCCACCCAGCAGGCGATCAGGTCGTCCTTGTGGAGTCCCTGTTCCACCAATTCTTTTAGGCGATCGTCAACTCTGTTGACGTCGTTCACCGTCTTCCTGGGATGGTAGCCCCAATTTCTCATCTCGGTGGGGGGCACATTCTGGAACTCGGGCAGCTTGATGAGGTCGACCGCCTGCTCGCCCTTTGCGGGAGTAGGGTTCTTGACATACAGGGACCCCCTCTGCCATTTCTGGCAGGTATGTAGTCCGAGTACCCGTGGGACGTTGAAGCATCATGGCAGCCCCTGTATGGGTCATCTCCTTGGGGTCAATCGGATTGGAGGTGTTGGGATGAACCCGCTGGCGAAGAAAGAAATATTTCGCCTAGGTGTCTACCATGGGGTAGACACCAAGAAATGCCTCGCAATAGGTTACGTAGGTGGAGAGCATGGCGATGGCGTTGGCAGGGAGATAATGTGGCTAGAGGCCGAAATGGCGCAGAAAGTCTTGCATGAATTTGGAGATTGGGAGGAAAAATCCACGCTTAAAGTGGCTAAGGAACACTACATACTCACCGGGACCAGGAGTGGGCACCAACTCCTTGCCGGAAGGACGGCGGATAACGCCGGGAGGCACCCGGCGGGTGTTCACCAGCCATTGGCAGTCCGACGCCTTGACGTCGGAGCCCTCCCGGGCGGCGCGCATCGATGGAGGATCCTCCTGTTGCAGATCTGCAGTAGCGGGCTCGAGCGCCATCTGGCTTTCTCCGGCGAGGAGGTGTTGATGTCGGAGATGGAAACGGTGGCGAAGAAGAGGAGGTGCGGCGAAGCGCAACGGAGATGAGGGGTCGAGAAAGGAGATGCCGCATGGTGAAGGACCGGTCGCGGTCGAGTTCTCTCCGGTGGACGGCGGCGCGCGGGGATGAGGTCTCTCTCTCTGCGCGCAGGGCGGCGGCGTGCTGTGAGTTCGAGGTGGCGATGTGTGCTCGCTGTGGCTGGGGAGGCGAAAAGATAGCAGCGCAAGGGGAAAGTGACAAGGAAGATGGGACGAGGGGCGGTGAGGAAGTATTTAAACCCCCTCGGGTGCAGTTATCGCTCACGATTGATCATGGAGGAGATTGTGCGGCGTGGGAGTTACCCCGCCCGTTAGAAACGCACATAGCGAGTAACTCGCGCATAACGGGCGCAGTTAATCCCACGTCGCAGATCGTGGGCTATTGAGTACCTGTGCGAAGCAACGTGACGGCCAGTGGGCCCGGTGTGCAGTGACCAGTGCGTGCTCTGCTGCCGCATCAAAATCGAGGCGTCGTGGGCTGCGGTTGCAGGACACGTGTGTGGCCTTGACACTCGAAGATGGAACCGCGCTGCTTCGAGCGGCAACATTTTTAGAAATTTGGCTAAGTGTTGGCATCTCGGTTGAATCCAAGACGGCTTGGTCTACTCGGCACGACGATGCAGACTCTAAAGATCACAATATTAAAGGCCCGAGTTCAGATTCTAAGCATCCGAGTTGAGGTGCAACTCGGCTGCAGTTCATCACGGAAGCTATTTGGTTAAAGCTAGCAGGGCCCAACGCCCAAGTTCGCCGGACTCTACCAGCTTCGGGGACTAATGTCGGGGGGCTACCCCCGAGTAGGGGTAAGGCAGGTGAGAAACAGGGTTCAAGGTGATGTTTATCAAGTTCAGCCGTACCGAGTTGGTACTGGCCGGGTAGGCGGCTAGCCGGATGTCTGCTATCCGGTTTGTGTTATTCAGTAGGAAGAGTAAGAGTTAAGCAGGAAGATTCAATCATATGTCTGCATCAACCGGTTAGCGCTCGGGTGATCCGGATAGAGGAGAAACTATTCTACTCGGGCACAAAGTCAATGGAGCCATTATGGAAGATCCCGCGTATCCAGGGACCGTATAGGCGTGCGGTTGAACTTACTAGGCGCATGGTTATCCGCACTAAGGCGTGGAAACGGTACGGGTTGGTAGTTGTCAAGTCCTGTCACTGACGAGGGGGACAGGACATGTCAATGACCTACCCGAAGGGGCTGACAAGGTGGACAAGATCTGTCGGCCGCACGGCGCGGTGACTTTCGGCGACGGAGTTAGCGGGAACACGGAGGCGTGCGCCGTTGTCACACTAGAGTTGTCTAATCTGCACCTTTTATTCAAAGTATAGTGGCTGGCTACCAGTATATAACATGGCCAGCCCCCTCCTACGCAACGTTGGACCTTGGCTCATTTATTGCGAGGCTTAGCAACTCACACAGAGAACAATAGAGAGAGCTGAGCGCTGCCTACTCGGCAGAGAGGGAGATACTGAGAGGTTGTGGTTCCTGTACACGGCACGATATTATACAGAGAGATAGGCAGGAGTAGGGGTGTTACCTCCACACGAGGGCCCCGAACCTGGGTAGATTGTGGTGTTTGCAGTGTTCCTGAGCGCTCCTTTTCGGCGTGCGATCCCTCCCCGAATACCTACATCGTCCATCAGCCCCAACTTTAGCCATCCTATGGCATCTGCCTTCTCCACACCACGAAAACGTATCAGTGGGACACCTCGTTGAGGCTCCCAAGAAGAGGCTGCTTATTTCGCACAAAGGAGCAGCGGCCCAGAAGATCCCCCAGGGCGTTGGAGGATCGGGGGCTACCACCCAGAAGACTCCCAGAGCGCTGGAGTCTTTGGGGCTGCCACCGCTCTCCATGCTAGCACGCGTCTCTCTTAGGGAGGAGCGCTCACCACATTCTTGTTCCATGGCCCCCACAAGGCCATGGAGATGCACCCTCGAGGGTACCCCGTGATGCCACGGTAAAAAAACGACGCCATGACCTCTCTCCTTGAGGGTCTCATGGAGCTCTCGCCAGGCGGACCACAAGGCTATGGGAGCTTGTACCCACACAAGTGGGAGCCTCGCTCCGGCGGGGCAATCTTTTGTTACTCGATGGCGCCACAAGGACATGACATCCTCGAGTTATGCACCCGAACTCGCGTGAGTATCATCCCCATGACGATGGGAGTCCCGTGTCCGCATGGTAACGTCAAGTGCCTCTTGGGGGAACACAAGGTCACGACATCCCCAAGCGTTTTGTAAGAGAACAATGCCTCACCTTAGCGGTAAAATCTTCTTGCTTTCAGAAAGCAGTCTCCCCCTGCATGCCGGCATGCCTACATCTTGCATCCAACAAAAAATCTCGTGCATTCATCCACGCATGCATCCTTCCTCTCTCTAGAGAGGCGCGTGAAGGCCTTTTTCCTCTCGAAAGCATCCCGCGAGCGGGGGCTGGAATAGTGCATGTGAGCGGTTCGCTACCGCACACAAACACTTCGCCAAGTCCCTCGGCTCTTCTCCTCGCGAGATTCTCACAAAGGAACAGCCAAGCGCGCACCTCTTCATAGGCACAAACTGCAGGTAATGGTGGCAACCTCGCTCCAAGGAACAAGCAAGCAACACGCAAACCCCCGCACAAAGCTCAAGAGGGTCCTCCGCAAGGAGCAGCTGGAGGATCACCACGAAGGACACAAACAAAGTGCCTCGAAGGACACCATCACAAAAGAGGAAATAGTCATGCGGAATCCTCAGCATCATCATCAGATCCCCTGCTTCATTAGCGGCAGGAGGGGTCGGCGAAGACGGACCGGACGGCGGACCGAACTTCTCGATGATAGCATTCACTGCCTCGCGCACCTGACCTTGGAGGGACTTCCAAAGATGGCATGGGATAGGCGCGGAGAGAGTATCAAAGTCTAAGAGGGGATTGACAAGCTAAAGACGGGATAAGGCATGGTTGACCGCCACCGCAAGGAGCTGGGGGTTCTCCACGTTCAAGACCCGGTCCAGATCCTGGACCTCCTCCTCGAGTGTCTTGATGAACTGCGAGAAGTAATCGACGCAGCCGGCGCCGGTGTACTCGAGGGGGAGAGCCGGCATCTCGACATGCAGGCGATCAGCGACGGTGCGGGCGCGGCTCACCGCCTCGCGAAACAACGCCTGGAATTTGCGCTGCAACTCAAGCGGCTGCTGAGTAGAGGCGCGACGCTCCTCTCCGGCCGCCGAGAGTGGAGCAATCTGCTCCTGCAGGGCGAGAAGGTCTGCCTGGTACTTCGCAGTTTCCTTGGCAGCCAAAATCTTGGCATGCCTCTCCTCATCGCGCCTCCGGCGGATGTTCTCCAAATCCACCTCCACCTCCCTCACTTTCTTCTTCAGCTCTTTCTTCCACTTGAAAAGCTTGGCTTCCAAGTCCCTGGTATTCCGACCGAACTCCCTCTGGAGTTCATTACGGATGGCGGCGCGACCCGGCTCGACCTCCTTCTCGATGCCCCGGTCCCGATCTTCCCTTGCCCGGGCAAGGCAGACATTGCTAGCGGCGACCTTCTCCAGCGTGTGGGCCTCTATCAGCCGCACCTCCGCGTGAGGGTGTCGAGGCGCTCGCGCTCGAGGCTGAGCTCGATCTCAGCGCAGGACAGCCGCTCTTCCCGCTTGACAAGGTCACCCTCAGCATCACTGACCGCGGCCTCCTTAGAAGCAAGTCCCTCCTCTTTCTCCCGGCGAAGACGAAGCCACTCCTCCACCTCAAGGGAATGCTGGTTTTGCTCCAGGCAGATCTCTTCCTGGCCATCTCGAGCATACGCCAGGGCAAGCTGGGCCTCCTTCAGCGTTGTGGAGGCGTCCTCGCGTTTATGTTCAACCTCCGCCAGGATCGCACGCCTCGCCGCGGCGGCTGTCTCTTCCTGCGACAGGCTAGCCACGACTGCCTCCCGCAGCTGGCCGCCCATCGCCTCAAGACGTTCCAGCTCGGTGGACAGGACGGCCACTTGAGAGGAGGCCTGGGAAGCAACGATGTCACCGATCTGCCTGGACAGATCCTCCACGAGGAAGCCGAGATCAGGACCCAGACCGGCGGGCACGATGATCGGCTCCAAACACCAATGTTCGGTGGACGCCGCGCTTGCCTCCGGCGCTGCCTCTACATCGACCATGGCAGGCACCGCGCCTATGTCCGGTGTCGGGGGGTTACCCCCGAGTAGGGTAAAGGCAAGTGGTAAAGGCCACTGTCAGAAGAGAAGTTTGGTCGAGTAGCCGCCTACCCGGTATTTGCTACCCGGTCGACTGCTACTCGGTCTCACTTCAAGATGACCAGAAGGAGATATCAATCAAGTTCTGTCCATTTGAGTAGAAGAGTTGGCCCGAGTAAAATTGGCGGGAACCTACTCGGGCAAGAAGTCAAAGGAGCCGTTCTGACACAGGATCCCGCGTATCCCGGGTCCGTACTTGGCACTATTCGAACTACTGTTCATCTGGGACCGGTCTGCCTGACAGTGACAGCATGGAAGCAGGCGGTCGCAGTATAAGGGGGCCCTACTCTGTGTTTGGCACAGTGATACCAGACTGTCCCCTTGGTTTTGCCCAACGACTTTCCGGATGCAGCCAAGATTAGGAACCAAAGCTGTCAGCGGGAACTTGGAAGAAGGACAATGTGCACACTATGTCGACACTTGTCCGTATTTGGACGTATCCGGCTGGGCACCATGTATATAAGGTGCCCCGCCGCCTCCTGCGTGAGGATCGAACACATCGTGACCTAGATCGCATGCTGGGACACAAGGAAACCCTAGATTCTTGACCTAGTTCATCACGTAGAGAGAAGAGTGGCTACTCGGTAGCAAGAACATTGTACTGTGGCTACTCGGTGAGACACCAGAATACATAGAGAAAGGCAGGAGTAGGGGTTTTACCTCCTCACGAGGGCCCTGAACCTGGGTAGATCGTGTTGTTTGCAGTGCTTAATTCTTACCTCACGCGGCTACTCGTCGCGTGATCCCTCCCCGAGCACCTCCAGCGTCCATCGTTCCCACATCTTTAGCCATCCTATGGCATCTGCCGTGACACCACCACGACAGTTGGCGCCCACCGTGGGGCTACCAGCGGCGCTGGCTGGAGTTTCTGTTCGGACGGGATCTTCTTCAGTGGAGCGCGTAGTCTGTGGCCTTGTCCACAGATTCGGCTCTTTCGACTTCGTCACTGACAACGCCGGTGATTTCGGCGGCAGGGCCATCCTGGAGGGCGGCTCGGTGATCTCCTTCGGCTCTCACCTCGTCTACGTCGCCACTGTCGCCAACCGCGCGTACCCCGAGCTGGTGCATGACGCGGAGGACCCTCCTGTGGTGATCGCTGCTCGCGGAAGGCCCGCGTGCCGCTCTGCGGACCGCGCTGAGGTGATGGTGACCGGCTTGGCGACAAACGCCGGCGCAGCTGCTACTGGCGCCGCGGCCGTCGTCGAGGATCTTGCTGCCTCGAGCGCTGGTGGCAGGACTCACCGGCCCTACGAGAAGGAGTGCAACTTGCCGCCTTCCACTACTCCGACTATTCCCGCGTCGGCTGGGCGACTTGGCATGCCGACTCCCACCGACATTGAGCTTCTAGCCATGAAGGAGCAGCTCGAGCGGCAGCGCCAGGAGCTGCTTGCCGAGCAGGCGGAGTTGGATAAGGTGAGGTTGGAGTTGAGTCTAGATCAGCTCGAGTACAACAAGGCTCACGGCTTCACGCCAGTCACTAGGAGGGCTAGCAGAGTAGGCGCCACGCGGCGCAACCTTGGTGCCGAGATGGCGACAGTTGTAGAGGTTCCTGCTCAGTCCGCCACCGCAAACACCTCCACCAGGCCCAGATATAGCACACCCGCCAAGACACTTAGAGCTGCAGAGGCTGTAGCTGCCGAGTTGCCTCGTCTAGACGGCGACGAGCGCGTTAGGCAGCAGGAAAGGCTCAACGAGTTGGTGTTGGAGGCTGCTAGGCAGAATGAGGAGTTCCGAAAAGCCAACCCGGGTGCTGGAGCTTCGCAGGTGGTGCACTCGCACGCGGCTAGATCTAACGATCAGGCCTCGTCTCCGCACCCCAGCCGCGAGAAGAGCCGCAGCGGACGTTCGGCCAGGGATAGGCAAATGCAGGTGTATGACCCGGCTGCTGCCGCGAGACAGCTTGCTGTGCCGCAGCAGCCCGGGCAGGAACACAACGCTGCAAGAGCAGGCTCTCAAGCCCATCAAGCTCAAAGCCAGGCCCGAGATGTAGCGCGTCCAGGTCCTTCTCAGCGTCCCGTTGCTCCGCCTACTCGACAGAGGCAGCAGCCGCGCGCAGTGGCGCCAGTCGCCAACCCGGTGGAGCAGCCTGCAGCTGTGCAGGTGGACAGATATGATGATGGCTACTCGGCCATGGAGATGGCTGGCTATGATGTCCATGATCGTGTTGGCGAGCGCATGCTGGCGCCTGGAGATGCGAGGCATCAGCTGGACTGGATCAGCTTGTCGGCGCGGCTGGAGAACACGGGTCCTCCGGGCCCCGAGTGCTTTGGCCCGCGCATCATGAACGAGCCGTCCGTGAAGAACTTCCAGCTCGCAAGGGGCACCAAGAGCTACAATGGCAGCACCAAGCCGGAAGACTGGCTTAATGATTATGTCACCGCGGTTCATATCGCAAACGGCAACCGGAGATGGGCGGTGCGCTATGTCCCGCAGATGCTAGAGGGTCCAGCTCGCACTTGGCTCAACAACTTGCCCAAGAACAGCATCAATTGCTGGCTGGACTTCTCGGATGCCTTCATCAGCAACTTCACGAGCACATACAAGAGGCCGAATAGGCCACAGCAGCTATCCGCTTGCAGACAGCAAGAAGACGAGACAGACCGCGAGTACCTTACTCGGTGGAGCACATTGAGGAACACCTGTGAAGGTGTGAATGAAGCACAGGCCATTACTTGGTTTGCGCAGGGATGCAGGCATGGCAGTATGCTATGGCAGAGGTTGCAGAGGGAGATGCCGAACACTCTGGCGGAGACCATCAAGATTGCGGATCAGTACGCACTCGGTGATCCTACTCAGCCCCTGATGGACTCCTCTGAGCCGAGAAGAAACTTCAGCAACAGCAAGCGCAACGAGTTCCGCAACAAACGCCGAATAGATACTCGGTACGACCCTGAAGAGGTGAATGCAATGGCTGTTGGAGCTGGGGGTGGCCAAAGGCAGAAACCTGCTGGAGCCTACGGGCAGAACCAGAACCAGGGCCAAGGCAACAAGAAACCATTTCGCACCTCTCAGTCGGGTAGCGGAAACTCCGAGCAGCCGAAGAAGTTTGTCTTTGATGACATGAAGGATGGTCCGTGCAGTTTTCACACTCATCATCCCTCAAGGCCTGCAAACCACACTACTCGGCAGTGCGAGTGGTGGGATGTGATCAAGAGTGATGGCTTGCCTCCTCCCCCTCCTTTGCCAGCGGCCAATGCCAATGTGCAGCCTACTCGCGCACCCGCAGCTCGGCCACCGGTGTTTCCGAGAAGGGAAAATGTGAACCAAGTGGCTTTAGGAGCCAATCGCCACTTCAACAATGAGGGCTATCGCAACAACAACAACAACTACAACCGCAACAACAACAGAGGCAACGACAACTACCAGGGCAACAACAACGGCAACAATGGGGGCGGAGGCTCCAACCAGTACCAAGAGCACCATGAGAGCTACATGATCTTCACCTCTGAGCCAGTCGACAAGCAATCACAGCACAGGCGTGCCATGGAGGTCAATGCAGTGATTCCTGCTGTCCCTCACTACATGTATTGGTGTGACCAGGAGATCAGGTGGTCCCGAGTAGATCATCCCAAGGTGATGCCCAATCCGGGTAGCTATGCCTTGGTGCTGGATCCTACCTTCCTGGGTCCTGAGAAGAATGTGAGGTTCAGCAAGGTGCTAATCGACAACGGCAGCAGCATCAACATCGTGTACAAAGACACACTCGAGAAGCTTGGCCTGGCCGAGAACATGATGCTGCCCAGCAAGACTACTTTCCATGGCATTGTACCCGGGATCTCGTGCAACCCGATTGGCCGAGTGTGGATAGATGTGCTATTCGGCACCAGGGAGAACTGCCGCACAGAGCGCCTGCAGTTCGAAGTGGTTGATCATCAGAGCCCTTACCATGCTCTACTCGGCAGGCCTGCTCTGAGCAAGTTCATGGCCTCTACCCATGTCGCATATCTGAAGATGAAGATCCCTGGTCCCAATGGCATAATTACTATCTCTGGTGATTACAAGAAGTCCATGGAGTGTGCCTCTGCTGGTTCCCAGTTGGCGGAGTCAATGGTGATCGCTGCCGAGAAGAAGAAGATGTACGAGGTGGTGGCTATGGCGCAATCCGCGCAGGCTGGTGCGCAAGGCGTGCCGAGTACCCAGCACGGGACCGCGTTCCAGGCGTCTCAGGAAACCAAGAAGGTCCAAATCGACCCCGAGTTCCCCGACCGTGTAGCCATCATTGGCTCCGGGTTGGCGGAGAAATAGGAAAGCGAGCTCATCCACTTCCTCCGTGAGAATCGGGACGTATTCGCCTGGTCCAATGAAGATCTACCAGGAGTCCCGAGGGAGTTGGTTGAGCACTCATTACATGTGCGTCCTGATGCCAAGCCAGTGAAGCAGGCTATGCGCCGCTTCGGAGATGAGAGAAGAAAGGCCATTGGTGACCAGATCACCAAGCTGCTGATAAGCAATTTCATCATGAAGGTGCTGCATCCGGATTGGCTAGCCAACCCGGTCATGGTCGAGAAGAAGAAGGAGGATCCCAAGGCTGCCACTGCATGGCGCATGTGTGCCGACTACACCGACTTGAACAAGGCATGCCCCAAGGATCCCTTCCCGCTACCTCGCATCGATCAGGTGATCGATTCCACTGCTGGTTGTGAACTGTTGTCTTTCATAGATGCCTACTCTGGTTTTCACCAGATTGCACTCAATCCTGCTGATCAAATAAAGATTGCTTTCATTACCCCGTACGGGGCTTATTGCTATCGTGTCATGTGTTTTGGCTTGAGGAATGCGGGTGCAACCTATCAGAGATGCATGCAGAAATGCTTGCACGACCAGCTCGGCAAGAATGTGCAGGTGTACGTAGATGACATTGTCATCAAAACGAATAAAACACATACTCTGCTTGCCGACCTGGAGGAAACCTTTGCTAACCTACGCAAGTACAAAATGAAGCTGAATCCGAGTAAATGCACCTTTGGTGTCCCGGCTGGTAAGCTACTCGGCTTCCTGGTGTCTAGTCGGGGCATTGAAGCCAATCCTTCAAAGATAAAAGCTATTGAGAGCATGTCTTTGCCGAGATCCTTGAAAGACGTGCAGAAATTCACTGGTTGCTTGGCATCTCTGAGCCGTTTTCTGGGCCGAATGGGCGAGAAGGCCATGCCTCTGTACCAATTGATGAAGAAAAGTGACAAGTTTGTCTGGACTCCGCAAGCGGATGTGGCATTCAACGAGCTGAAAGCAATGCTGGCTAGCGCTCCCATCTTGGCTAGTCTGCTACCCAAGGAGCCAATGCTGCTGTACATTGCTGCGACTAACCGAGTAGTCAGTGTGGTGATTGTGGTGGAACGAGAAGAAGAAGGCAAGAGTGTGCAGCGCCCAGTGTACTATCTCAGTGAAGTGTTGTCCAGTTCTAAGCAAAACTACCCGCACTACCAGAAGATGACCTACGGCGTGTACCTGGGCGCCAAGAAGCTAAAGCATTATTTCCAAGAGCATCCTATCACGGTTGTGAGCTCTGCTCCCATCTCGGACATCATGGGTAACAAGGAGGCGAGTGGCAGAGTAGCCAAGTGGGCAATCGAGCTGGCCGCGTATGCACCCACGTACGCGAGAAGAGAAGCCATCAAGTCTCAGATTCTGGCAGAATTCCTGGTGGATTGGGCCGAGGTGCAGTATGAACCTCCTGCTCCAGTTTCTAACTACTGGAAGATGCACTTTGATGGCTCGAAGGTGAAGGAAGGCCTTGGTGCTGGCGTGGTGCTTACGTCACCCAAGCGAGATCAACTCAAGTATGTGCTGCAGATTCACTTCAAAGCATCCAACAACGTAGCAGAGTACGAGGCAGTGGTGCATGGCTTGCGAGTAGCCAAGGAGGTTGGCGTGCAGCGCATTATATGCTATGGTGATTCAGATCTGGTGGTGCAGCAAGTCTCTGGTACATGGGATGCTCTAGATGCCAACATGGCGTCATATCGCTTCCTGGTACAGTCTATGACTGGATTCTTCGAAGGCTGCGAGTTCCAGCACATTCACCGAGCAGAGAACGAAGCGGCAGACGAGCTGTCCAAGTTGGGATCTTCTCGGCAATCCATCCCGGCGGGGGTTGCCTTGGAGCATTTGAGGAAGCCATCCATCAAGCCCTCTCCCAACTCGGAGTCCATATTTGTTCCTTCTCTGCCAAGTGAGGAATCTGATCCCATGGAGATTGACTGGGAGAATGCTACAGGAAACCCGGGGACTGCCGTCCTCTACTCGGGGACTGCCATTCCTTACTCGGGGACTGCCATTCCTTACTCGGGGACTGCCACTCCTTGCTCGGGGACTGCCACTCCTTACTCGGGGACTGCCACTCCTTACTCGGGGACTGCCATTCCTTACTCGGGGACTGCCAATTCCTACCCGGGGACTGTTGTCCTTAACCCGGGGACTATCGCATTCATTGAGGAAGTCCTTGCCAATCGATCTGGGCTTCAGAGAAGTGCTCCCATCCCTAAAGAGCAACCAGAGGTGCCTGTTCCGATGGAAGTGGACGAACCAGTGTTTCCCACACGGGAGACACCGAGTTGGGCTGTGCCCATATTATCCTTTCTAAGGGACGGCACTCTGCCAGAAGATGAGGTGGTTGCAAGACAGATTCAGAGAAGATCCAAGGGCTACACTATAGTCCGAGATGTGCTGCATAAGAGAAGTGCCACGGGCGTGCTGCAACGTTGTGTGGACCCAGCAGAAGGAGAAGAAATTCTGGTAGAGATACACCAAGGGGAATGCGGGCACCATGCCTCTTCTCGGGCATTGGTCAAGAAAGCTTTTCGGCATGGCTTCTACTGGCTCACAGCTCTGCAGCAAGCCGAAGACATCGTGAGGAAGTGCAATGGCTGCCAGATGTTCGCGAGTAAGATTCACATGCCCGCTTCCGAGCTGAAAACCATTCCTATCACTTGGCCATTTGCTGTTTGGTGTTTGGACATGGTCGGACCCTTCCAGCCGGCTAGAGGCAACATGACTCACATCTTGGTCATGGTGGACAAATTCACCAAGTGGATCGAGGTGAAGCCTATTCGGAAGTGCGATGGGGCCACAGCTGTGAAGTTCGTGAAGGATGTGATCCTGAGATACGGCTACCCGCACAGCATCATCACCAACAACGGCACAAACTTCGCAGAGGGACCGATGGTGCGGTTCTGCAGAGATAAGCACATCCGACTAGATGGTGCGTCTGTTGCGCATCCCGCCTCCAATGGACAAGTGGAAAGAGCAAACGGCATGGTACTGGCAGGCATAAAGCCAAGGCTGATGGAGCCACTGCTGAAAACACCTGGGTGTTGGCTAGATGAGTTGCCAGCGGTGTTGTGGAGTCTAAGGACTACCCCTAACCGGTCAACCGGCTACACGCCATTCTTCTTGGTATATGGGGTTGGGGCCGTGTTGCCAATAGACCTAGAGCATGACTCCCCCCGAGTAACCCTCTACACTGAGGTGGAGGCGAGAGAAGCTCGAGAAGACGATGTTGACCTGCTTGAAGAAGCAAGAGAGCTGACTCTGTCACGTTCGGCTATCTACCAGCAAAACCTGCGGCGTTATCATAGCCGAAAGGTGAACCCAAGAGTTTTCCGAGAAGGAGACTTGGTCCTTAGGCTCGTGCAGCGCACAGCCGGGATGCACAAGTTGTCTCCTCCATGGGAAGGGCCCTTCATTGTGAGCAAAGCGCTGCACAACGATGCTTACTATCTTATAGATGCGCGCCCACCACAGGCGAACAGGGCAGATAAAGCTGGAGAGGAGACCAAGCGCCCTTGGAATGTAGCTCTACTCCGTCGTTTTCATTCGTGAGCAAAGATGTGTATGTACCCTCTTATCCGAGTTGAAATTATACTCTGCAATCTGAAATTGATCTCGGGGACTGCCCTCGTCCAAAATTGCTCTAAGTGTTTCTACTCGGCTTTGCTGTCTGTCTATTCGGTTGCTCCACTTCAAAATTCATAAGCGTATTGAGTACTGTGTCTAAACCTACATGCCAACTCTTCGACTTTGCTGCTGTCCGAAACCCGGCTTCATGGCAAGCAAGAGAACAAGCAAAAGGTCAATGAGCACAAGAAAAATCGCTAAGGAAGAAAAGAGTGCAGGAACCGAGTAGGGTGTCTTTTACTTCTGTTCTTTGTCCTATTTTTTTGGCTAAGTGGTGGGCTGCGTTACTATGATTGTTTCTAAGCGGCTAAGTATTTGCAGCTCTACTCTTTGACTCTTGTGGCTCGAATACCAAAAAAGCAACAAGTTGCGGGTAGAGCTGAGACGAAAAGAGAGAGTGAATAAGAAATGCAACTCGGGGACTCGTATACTAACGCAACCCGGCATTAAGCCAGGGCTGCTTTAAATTGATTAAATAAAAGATAACAAGTGGGAATAAAAATGAGTAGCAACGGAATAAAATAGTCTGATACATTTGCACCCGGCATCCCGGGGATCTGATAAATGTTTAAGCGATAAGTTTGCAGGAGGAAATCAAATTCAGTTCGACGTGGTGTTCTCGGTGCTTGCCTTGGTTGCTTCGTCTTCATCAGTGGCCTTGGTGGCGTCCGCCTTTGTGCTGGCATCAACAGTCCTCGCTTGCTCGGCGTCAGGCTCGGTGGTGAACTGCTCAGAAGTTGCAGTGGCCACCGAGATGGGCGTTGTCGCGGAGGCGGAGCCGGTCTCGTGGGCGCGGAGGTTGACGGTGTCGTCAAGGGCAGCTCCTGACGAGGTGCCGAACTCGAGCGCGGCGGTGTCGATTGACATCTCCTCGTTCTCGCCCTCCTCATTGCTACCCGCGACGACCACGGCCTTCCCCTTCCCGTCCTTGCCAGCAGGGGACTCGCAGCCACTCAGGTCCAGCTTATCGGTGTCAGTTTCTTCATCTTCATCCTCCTCCTCGCCCTCGTCCACCTCGGTGTCGGGCTCGGTGAGGCCGTCGATGAAGGTCGCAGTATCAGCATACTGAGCGACCTCGTGAGCGACTATCTGGCGAATAGCCACGCAGTCGGGGTTCTTCTCCCACTTGGAATCTCGGCGCATCTCGCGGATAATCTGCATATTGAGGTTTTCATACCAGGAGGTGACGAAGAGCAGCATCATGTCAGCACCTGCCCGAGCTCCCGAGGCGCGCCATTTCTTCAGTTCAGCTTTCACGCGCTGCAGCTTCAAGGCAAGTCCGGAGATTGTGGTCGGCGCAGAGTCATCTGGCCAGAAGACGTTGTGAATCTGGAAGGCGACGCGCACCAGCTCGGTGCCCAGGCCCGCTAGCCGGGGACACTGTTCCTGCATGATCAGGATGCTCTCCTCGATTTCTGCTCGGGTGTCCATAGGCTCCCCCTTCGCAGCACGAGCTGCTCGGGCCTTTTCCAGGGCAGGCACGCTGGAAGATTCAAGGTTGGGAAAGATTCCTGCAAGAGCTATCGAAAAGATCAGAAACAGTAATAGAGTGGAAGCGTGAAACGAGAAGCAGAGAAGAAAGGCGCAGCCGAGTAGCGGAAAAGCGGAGAAAAGGGAGCACTTACTGTTCAAATCATGGCGCAGCCCTAACAGCTGGGTCTTCCATGTTTCCTCGTTGGATATATGCTTCTCTTGGATCAAGCGGAGCTCCTCTAGCTGAGTGAAGAGACCAGCATTGGCCTTCTTCAGTATCTCGCACTCCTGCTCAAGGGCCTTCACCTTGGCCTTGGCTGCTGTCTCGACCTTTGCCTTCTCGGCGATGACTCCGTCCCTCTCGTCACCAAGGTTGATAGCATCCTGGAGCGCAGTCTGCAGCTGGACTTGGAGCTGCTCCATCTCGGTAGTGTGCCCTTTCAACAACTCGACAGCCTGGCTGGACAGCTGCTGCTGCACCTCAGCAGGTTTGAGGCAGTCTTGATGCTCCTCAGCAAATTTCTTATGATCTTCTGAAAAGAGCAAAGCACGGTTAGCAGAGAAGCGAAACAAAGAAACCCAGGAGAAGCCGAATAGACAGTGGTTTACCTTCAAGTCTTTTAATGGTGGCCTGGCCATTCTCCACGAAGGCACGGCAGTTCTCGTGCTCGTCAGCCAGGGCTTTCAACTTCCCTGCAGAGTCAAATCAATTAGCGCAAAAAGCAGAAGCGGGCGTAAACAGTAAACGCAAGAACCGCGCAGCTAGAAGCGTACCTTCCACCTCAGACAGCTTCATGGTACTGTTCATCACTTCCTTGTCGGCTTCCTCGGCGGATATCTTCTCCTTCTCCAGGGCGGCGAGGCGCCTCTTCGCGATGGCATGGTTCCAGAGTAGCTGACGATGCAAGTTGGTCCGCTTCAATACGCTATTCTGAGAAGCAAAAGGGAAAATGAGTCAGACAAAGAAGTAAAGATTCCACCCGAGAAGGCGGCTACTCGAGAGAGTATCCTCCTACTCGGCCAGAATCTCGGGGACTGGGTGATGGTTAAGGAAAAGGGAGAAGAGTAGAAGAGAAAGAAATGTGCAACTCGGAGAGGATGGGTTAAGGCTTACCGCGTAAGATTGCTCGAGATCCTCTGCGTTCTTGCGGTGGACAAACATCTTGGCAGCAAGTGTAGCAGAGGTGGTTGAGACGGTCATGGGTTTGTAACCCAAGTCCACCTTATTCCAGTCAACACGCATATGGTCGATCTCGCCCAGATCGGTGCCGTCCCAGTTGGTGTTGCCGAGAACTTTGCTGTCCCACTTGGCATCAATGAAGCCGATCAGGTCGAGTACTTGCTCGAGGCTCTGGGACGTTATCGCCTGATCCTGAACTCCACGAGAAGCAATGAAGACGGATTTGTCCTGGTTTGGGGCCGGAGGCCTGGAATTCACTGCCATGGCTTTTCTCCCTTTCTGAAGAGCGAGACTCCGATCCTGGGGGGAAAAGCCGACCTGGTGCTGCTGGCTAACCTTCACCATGTAATCAGGGTAGCAGGGCTGGTCAGCCGCAGCAGCGGCTGCAGCAGCGGCGGCAGCAACCGCGTTGGGATCGCGGATAACCAGTTGACGGGACTGGCCAGTTGATGTTGGCGGCGGCTTGTCGGCAGCTCGCTTCTTCGTTTTTTCCTTCTGGGCAGTTGGCTTCTCGGAGATTGGCTTCTCGGTTTTCTTCTTCTCGGTTTCCTTTTTCTCTACCTTCTCTTTCTCAGCCTTCCCATCCTCAGCTTTCTCCTTCTCGGCTGCCTCCTTCTCGGCAGCATCTTGGGCTCTCTTCCTCGTAACCGGCTTGGCTGAAGGGCCGGCTGCAGTTGTGGTTGGCTGCGCCAGGGAGGAGTCTGGCTGGGCGCTACCTTGGTCAGTTGGTGGCTCCAGGGGCGCGCTGTCCGATGCGCCATCTGGCTGGGCGCTACCCTGCGCGACGTCAGGTTGCACGTCGCTCAGAGGGTAATGCCCAGTCGCATCTCCTACACGCGGCTCGGCAGCAGGATCTGGCTGGGAGATAACCATTGCTTCTACCCGCGCCTGTGACGCGGGGTCTCCTTGTCCAACAGCCCCTGTTGCTGGCGGCTCCTCTTCTTCCTGCCGCTCAAGGGCGGCGTCGTGCTGCATCTCGGTGTCTTGCTCTTGGTTCTCCTCGGCAGTGTTGGCCGGAGGAGAAGGAGGTCTGTCCTGCTGAGCAGCATCCTGCACTTCTTGATCTGCGCGTGACTGCTGCTCCAACTCAGCATTCTGGGCATCGATGGTCGCTGCTTGTGCGTTGGCGGCATTGGCCTCATTGCCCTCGAGGTCGATAACCTCGTCGACGTCGATGGCAGCTTTCTTCTGAGTCTCAGTGGACGCAAGAGCGGCGTCCGCGTTCAAGGGGGCTCTGAAGAGAAAATCGTGTTCAGAAATAAGAAGAGGGCAGAGGAAATTAAGAAGAAACAGTGAAGCAAAGAAGATTGGGAATTAACCGAGAAGGAACTTACCCCTGGCGGGAAGGAATCGTTGGTTTCTTTCTCTTCACGACCTTCTTGGTCTTCTTCTCGGTCGGCTTCTTCTTCTTGGCGGGGGGCTCTAAGGCGCCACTGCCTGTCCGCTTGCGGGTAACAGGAGCGGCGACGGATAGAGGATTGGCCTCAAGGGCTCTCTCGTCCTCGTCCTCGTCATCATCCTCAGCATCTGCAGCATCTGTGAAATAGAGAGGAAGAAAAACACTTCAGAAACAGCAGGGAAAGGGCTAGTGTTTCTCGCAGACAAAAAGCGTGAATTCAGTTACCCTCTAACTCGTCATCGGACCAATCGCGGAGAGACGTTTCGGCATGCTGCTTCTCTGTCGAAGGGGAATGAGGAAGATTGATCTGATCCGCGGTCTCGAGGGAGGCCTGGTCATCTTCTTCTCGGTCATCTGACCAATTGCCCTCGAAGCGCTCACAGCTTTCAGCTCGCTGGCGGTCAAGAACCTGAAGAACAGGGAAGTGTCGCAAGTTAACCGAGTAGCACGAAGGCACTATACCCGAATAGGCGTGCAAACACAAAGCATACTAAGCCTAGGGAAATTTGCTAAAATATCCTACTCGGAAAGGTGTGCAAGGATCAAGCATATTAAGCCTAAGAATTTCTCCTAAGTATGCTACCCGACAAGGCGTGCAAACATCAAGCATACTAAGCCTAAACAGTTTTGATAAGTGCTCTACTCGGCACGGAATACAATTGCTAGTCGCAGTAGGAAGAGGAGGATATCTACTCGGATTGCATATGCTGGAAGGAGAGTAAGAAGAAGGTACCAGTGGAATCGGCTTCGTGCGGCTGAAGGGGGTAAACCCATACTGCCAATCGTCGCGGAGGCATGTGGTCAGGATGGACCTCGCGTGCTCGGCGACGTCCGCGTTGCTGAGCTCGAACGTGGTCGTTCGAGTGCAATCGCGGGGGCCACCCAGGTAGCACATTGGATGGGAGCGCTGCTGCAGAGGCAACACTCGGTTCTTGATCCAGCAGGAGACGGGGTCATCGCTCTTGAGGCCCTCTCCGATTAGCTCAGCGAGCCGCTCCTCCATCTGCACGGCGTTGCGGTCGTTGGAGGGCTTCGTCTTCCAGTTCTGCCCAGACGGAGCTCGGTTGCTCCAGGCGGGCAGGTTGATGCGGTCCGTTACCTTTCCCCCCTTTGTGGCGGGGATGTTCTTCACGTAAAGGAAAGATTTCTGCCACATACGGACGGAATCCAAGCCCTTGATGCGAGGGTGGTTGGTTCCCGTCCGCTGCAACATCATGGCGCTGCCGGTGTCGGTTACGCGACTGCCAGTGGCCGCGCCATCCTTCTTCCCCTTGCTCTGCTGACGGAGATGGAAGTACTTCAGCCATGTCTGTACCGTGGGGCGGACGCCGAGAAAGGCCTCGCACACCACGGTATGATAGGCGAGGAAGACGACCGCATTCGGAGGGAGGTGATGCATCTGAACACTGAAGTGATCCAGGAAGGAGCGGAGAAAATCGGAAGCTGGCAGGCCAAATCCTCGCGCAAAATGCGCAAGGAAGACGACGTGCTCGCCCTCCCGCGGGGCCGGAACGATTTCGCCGTCGGACGGCCGGCACTGAACACCAGGAGGAACCCTCCGGGTGTTCACGAGCCAGGAGCAGTCATCGACGGTGACATAAGAACCAGCCCAGCCGGCGCGAGCAGCCATGGCAGCGAGCGAGAAGGTGGTGGAAGATTGGGAAGGATCTGGTGAAGAAAACGAGTCCGCGGCGGCGCAAAGAGTTGCGCGGCGGCGGAGAGCTCGGCGGCGGAGAAGAAACAGAGAGGCGAAAGAGGAAGGTACGGAGGTAGGAGAAGAGGAAGTTACCGATGGGGGTATTTATACCCTCGCCTCGGATTACAGTTACCATCGGGGTAGTGGGATCGATCGTGGCCATAATTCTCGTGTGGTGGGGTCTGTGGCCGGTTAGAAACGCACACAAGCGCGGGACGCGCGCGTAACGGCCACAGTTGATCCCACGACCAGATCGTGGGCTATTACTGCGCTTGATGGGACATGACGAGCCAGTGGGCCCGCTCCGTGAAAACTGGGCGCGGGGCACGTCGTGTCCTGGGCAGCGAGACGTCAGGGTCGCGGATGCTTGACACGTGTCTAGTTGCTGCACGGAAGGCTGGATTGTGCTCTGCGCTGCAGAGACTCCGCTTGAGAAATTCTCTAAGTCTTTTTACTCGGACGCAGAGAAGGAAACAAGCCCTATTCGTAGAAAAGGAGACCCAAGGTACTTTCCAGAGTGCTACTCGGAGGTTTCACTCGGCATCTTGAAGTTCAAAGGTGTTGTTGTGAAGATTGGTTTTAAGCTAGCAGAGCCTAGTGAACGAGTTCGCGAGACTCTACCAGCTTCAGGGACTGCTGTCGGGGGGTTACCCCCGAGTAGGGTAAAGGCAAGTGGTAAAGGCCACTGTCAGAAGAGAAGTTTGGTCGAGTAGCCGCCTACCCGGTACTTGCTACCCGGTCGACTGCTACTCGGTCTCACTTCAAGATGACCAGAAGAAGATATCAATCAAGTTATGTCCATTCGAGTAGAAGAGTTGGCCCGAGTAAAATTGGCGGGAACCTACTCGGGCCAGAAGTCAAAGGAGCCGTTCTGACACAGGATCCCGCGTATCCCGGGTCCGTACTTGGCACTATTCGAACTACTGTTCATCTGGGACCGGTCTGCCTGACAGTGACAGCATGGAAGCAGGCGGTCGCAGGATAAGGGGGCCCTACTCTGTGTTTGGCACAGTGATACCAGACTGTCCCCTTGGTTTTGCCCAACGACTTTCCGGATGCAGCCAAGATTAGGAACCAAAGCTGTCAGCGGGAACTTGGAAGAAGGACAATGTGCACACTATGTCGACACTTGTCCGTATTTGGACGTATCCGGCTGGGCACCATGTATATAAGGTGCCCCGCCGCCTCCTGCGTGAGGATCGAACACATCGTGACCTAGATCGCATGCTGGGACACAAGGAAACCCTAGATTCTTGACCTAGTTCATCACGTAGAGAGAAGAGTGGCTACTCGGTAGCAAGAACATTGTACTGTGGCTACTCGGTGAGACACCAGAATACATAGAGAAAGGCAGGAGTAGGGGTTTTACCTCCTCACGAGGGCCCTGAACCTGGGTAGATCGTGTTGTTTGCTGTGCTTAATTCTTACCTCACGTGGCTACTCGTCGCGTGATCCCTCCCCGAGCACCTCCAGCGTCCATCATTCCCACATCTTTAGCCATCCTATGGCATCTGCCGTGATACCACCACGACATCCGGGGCAGCCTCTACACCGACCTTGGCTTCCCCCGGACCCAGGACGATGGAGGCATCACCCTCGATACCGGGGGTTGGAGGGAGCGCCGAGGCCTCTTCTTCAAGCACCTCCGGGAGGACCCTGGCCAGAGGCACATCCTCGACAAGGACCTCAACCACGGCCACCTCCGTTGGGGATGGGTCCTCTCGAGGCACCGCGGTGCTCCACGAAGCGGCTCGCCGGGGGCGTTGTCGGCCTGATCCCTGCCACGAACAATGACCACTTATCGGAGCATAAACCAGAGGAGCAGAACGAAGAACTGGCGAAAAGATCTCTTACCCGCCGTTGAAGCGCCACACTCTGGGGCGGCGCCGGTGTGACAGAGGTCGCACGACTGGGGTCTTCTCAGCCGTAACTCCAGAGGACGATGGGCCATCGTCTATCCGTGGCCTCTTCCCCAAGCGGCAATCGCTGAGCACCTCGATGGCGCTCTCACCATTGCCCAGGGGTGACTGCCACGGGGCACTATCACCATCATCCTCCCCATCATAGGACACCACCAAACAACGATGCCTCCGTGAGGGGGATACGTCGACTGCAGCGGCATGAGGGGAAGGAGGGCCTTCGACGCTCTCCTCGACGGAATCCAGCGCGTACGGATTATCTTCGTGCGTCTCCGTCCCTTCGGCAAGGGGGCCCCACCGGTCAAAGGACGGCACCATCTCCAAGATTGCCTCCCTATCCACCGCCGGAACATCGCTAAGAGGAACCAAGCCGGGGGGAGTCCCGTCGGCCAGTCAAAGTAACGAAGCGCCCTCAGCACCATGGAGGTGGTACGAATGCTGGTGAAGCGATGATCCAGACGCACTGGGTCATCGAGGCCTGAATACAACCACAAGGGCCTCTCGTGACGCTGAAAGGGGACGAGGCGCCTCTGCACCATCTCCGAAACAATCATCTTGAAGGTGGGTCCGGAGCCATTAAAATCGTGTATAAGCTCCATCAGAGGTTGAATACTATCGCCGCGGAGTTCCTCCTTCCGCCACCCCGAGTGGCGCACGGGTGGGCACGAAGGGAACTCCAGCATGTCGCAAGCTTCCCATGCCTCAACATATAGCCACGACGAGCGAAAATCGGGGCCCTCAGGAAGGGTCTCCATCTGGGGAACGCGGCCCCAGACTAGTCCCCAGGCGGAAGGAGAGGTCCCTGATACCCGACTCTGCCTAATCCTCTTGCAGATCAAAGAAACAACGGAAGAGAGCTACAGAGGGCTTCACGCCCAGGAAGGCCTCATAGTAAAAAAGCAAAGGTGGAAAGAATCATGGTGGAACCACGGGAAAGGTGGAGGAGGAGGATGCAGTAGTGATCAAGGATGGCGTAGAAGAATGAAGAGAAGGGAGGAATCACCCCCGCGATCTTCGAACGGAAGAAGATCGGGTACATCGTCAGGGAGAGGTCGTCGAGGTCAGCTGTACCCGTGAGGAGAATGGTGGCACCGTTCTCACTGGAAGAGTGTCGGGGGCTACCCCCAAGTAGGGGAAAGACTGATGGTAAAACAATATTCGAGTGTACGGTTTGCCGGGTAGGAGGCTACTCGGGTATCCGGTATCCGGTGGACGCTACTCGGTGACCCGTACTGAAGGCCAAGAGAAGATACAAGTGAAGTTCCGGATTGACCGGATAGAACTAAGTTGGCCCGAGTAGATGAGAAGCTATCCTAATCAAGCACAAAGTCAATGGAGCAGTTGTCAGAGATCCCGCGTATCCCGCAGTCGTACAGGCGTGAGGTTCAACTTACTAGGAACATGATTATCTGTGCTGAGACGTGGGTACAGTGAGGGTAGCCGCCTGTCAAGTCCTGTCACTGACAAGGGGGACAGGACATGTCAGCGACCTACCCTAAGGGCCTGACATGGTGGACAATACCTATCAGGCGGACGACACGTTGACTTTCGGCACGGCGTCAGCGGGAACACGGAGGCGTGCGACATGTGGACAGTGGATTTGTCACTTCGTGTACTTTTCAGCGTTGTTTACTCGCTGGCCACCAGTATATAAGGTGGCCAGCCCCCTCCTGCGCGAGGGACGTTAGAAGGGAGAGCATTTATTGCGAGGCTTAGTGCTACACAGAGAGAGATTTAGCAGTGGGCTACTCGGCAGAGAGAGGAAATTGTACTGTGGCTACCCGGTTGAGCTGTATATCGGGAGGTAGGCAGGAGTAGGGGTGTTACCTCCACACGAGGGCCCCGAACCTGGGTAGATCTCGGTGTTTACGGTGTTTCTGAGCGCATCTACGTGGCGTGAGATCCCTCCCCGGATACCTACAACATCCATCGGCCCCAATCTTTAGCCACCCCATGGCATCTGTCTTCTCATCACCACGACAGTTGGCGCCCACTGTGGGGCTAGCAGCGGTGCTGGTTGGGGTGCATATTCGGACGGGACCGGTTTCTTCGTCAGGGGAGCGCGTGGTTTGTGGCCTTGTCCATAGATTCGGCTCCTTCGACTTTGTTAGCGACAACGCCGACGATTTCGGCGGCAGGCCCTTGCCTGCAGGCGGTTCCGTGTTGTCATTCGGCGCACATTTGGTGTACGTCGCCACCACCGTCATCCGCGAGTACCCCGAGGTGGTGCTCGTCGCTGATGATCCCCCCCGGCTGTTCTCGCTGTCCGCGGGAAGCCGGCTGGCGGCTCTGCGGGCAGCGTGGAGGTGATGATGACGAGCCCAGTCATCGACTCCGGGAAGGGCGCGGCCACTGCGGCTGAAGTCATCGAGGAGCCGGCTGCTGCCAGGGGCCACAAGCCCTACGAGATGCCCCGGAACATACCAGGCTACGTGGATCCTTCTACATCGACCGTGATACCAGCTGCTCGTGCTGGTGTCGAGCATCTCGGCATGCCTATCGACACGGACGCTGATACGACGGCGGTGAGGGCGCAGCTCGAGCAGCAGCGACTCGCTTTCCTGCGAGAGGCCCAGGAGCTGGAGAAGGTTAGGCTTGAGCTTGACTTGGGTCAAAATGAGTACAATAGGGCGCATGGCTTCACCCCTATTTCTAGAAATCCTAGCAAGATAGGGACTATTCTGCGTAACTTAGGCGCTGAGCTAGCTAGAGATGGTAGAACTGCTAGCAAGTCTGCCAGTCAAAACAGAGCTGGTAGGCCGAAATATAGTTCCCCTACAAAAACACTTAGAGCTGAAGAGGCAGTTGCTGCTGAGTTGCCGCATCTCACTGGTGAGGCCCGTGTGAGGCAGCAGGAGCGGCTCAATGAGCTCGTTCTGGAAGTTGGCAGGCAGAATGAGGCTTTTCGGCAGGCCAACCCGGGGGGGCGGTGTGTCTCATGTTGTTCACTCGCATGGGGCAAGATCCGTGGACCATGCATCATCGCCGCTTCCCGGGGGAGAGAGGGCCTAGAGTGTGAACTCTGGGAGGCACAAACAGATGCAGGTGTACGACCCCGCTGTCGCCGGAAAATAGCACGCTGTAGTGCGGCAGCCCGGCCAAAAACACAACGCTGCAGGTACTGGCCATCCGGCTGCAAGAGTTCATCAAGAAGGGCAAGGAGGTAATCGAGAAGGCCCGTCTCGGCCACATGTTGCTAACCCTGTCCAACATGTTGATCAGCCGAACGAGGTTGCTGCTGTGGCCAACCCGGTTGTTCAACCCGAACCTGTGCCTCAAGACCGCTACAACAACGGGTACTCAGCCATGGAGCGTGCCGGGTACGCCGACCCAAGAGACCTCGCAACCCGGTTGGGAGGAAGAATGCTGGAACCAAGTGATGCAAGATACAAGCTGGACCGGCTCTACCGGTCCGAGAGATAGAAGCGAAGGGGCCGCTAGGGCCAGGTTGTTTTGGTCCCAGGATCATGGGGGAGCCGCCCGTGTCCAAGTTCCAGCTGGCTAGAGGGACCAAGACCTATGATGGAAGCACCAAGCCGGAAGACTGGCTGAATGACTATGTGACTGCCTTGTATGTTGCAGGTGGCAACAGGAGATGGGTTGTTCGGTATGTGCCCCAGATGTTGGAGGGCCCTGCCCGGATCTGGCTCAACAACTTGCCCAAGGATAGCATCAACTGCTGGCTTGACTTCTCGAAAGCCTTCATCAGCAACTTCACCAGCACCTACAAGAGGCCAAACCGGCCGCAGCAGCTCTCGGCGTGCAAGCAAAGAGAAGAGGAAACTGACCGGGAGTACCTTACTCGGTGGAGTACTCTGAGGAACACATGCGAGAGTGTGAATGAGTCACAGGCTATTGTGTGGTTCGCGCAAGGCTGCCGACATGGCAGCATGCTGTGGAAGAAACTGCAGAGGGAGATGCCGAGTACCCTTGCTGAGACAATCGAGATTGCTGATATGTATGCTCTCTCTGACCCTACTCAGCCTCTACTTGATTCCTTCGAGCCCAAGAGGAAGCACCATGATGGTTCTCAGCGCCATGGCCGCCAGGAGTTCTGCAACAAGAGAAGAGAAGACCGTCCGAATATCCGCTACGGGTCTGACCATGTAGCTGGTGTTACTCAGGATCAGGGTGCTGCCGGGAGCAGCCAAAGGCAAAAAAACTGCTGGAGCCCAATACGAGCAAAACCAGAATCAGTGCCAGAACTTCAAGAAGCATTACAATGCTCCTCAGCAGCCCAGTGCCTCCCAGGGATCCGGAGACCTTGCCAGGTTCATCTTTGAGAACATGAAGGATGGACCGTGTAGCTTCCATACTCGGCATCCGAGTAGGCCGGCGAATCACACTACCCGGCAGTGCAGCTGGTGGGACAGGATCAAGAGCGAGGCTTTCGGTCAGCTGCCTCCTCCTCCTCCTCTTCCGCTCCCAGGCTCCAATGTGCAGCCTATCCGGGCAGCTGCTCCCAGGCCAGCCGAGAACCAGAGGAGGGAGAACGTGAACCAGGTAGCTCAGGGAGCCAACCGGAACAACAACAACTACTACTACAACCGCAACTTCAACAACAACAACCGCCACAACAACTACTACACCCGCAACAACAACCACAACAACAACAATGCCAACCAGAACAACAACAATGATGGTGGTGCTGGGGAACAGAACCAGTACCAGGAGCACCACGAGAGCTACATGGTGTTCACCACTGAGCCGGATGACAAGCAGTTTCAGCGCAGGCGCGCGATGGAGGTAAATGTCGTGATGCCATATGTGCCTCACTACATGGAGTGGTGCGACCAGGAGATAGTCTGGTCTAGAGCAGATAATCCCAAGATTATTCCCAACCCGGGTACATATGCCCTGGTAGTGGACCCCACTTTCTTGGGGACCAAGAAGAACGTGAAGTTCAGCAAGGTGTTGATCGACAACGGGAGCAGCATCAACATCATGTACCGGGATACCATGGAGAAACTCGGCCTTGCCGAGAACATGCTGCTACCCAGTCGGACTACATTCCATGGCATTGTGCCGGGAGTATCTTGTGCTCCAATCGGCCGCATGTGGATGGATGTGCTTTTCGGCACCAGGGAGAACTGCCGGACCGAGTGCCTGCAGTTTGAGGCGGTTGATCTTCAGATTCCTTATCATGCTCTACTCGGCAGGCCTGCTCTGACCAAGTTCATGGCCTCTACTCATGCGGCCTATCTGAAGATGAAGATCCCTTGTCCCAATGGCATCATCACCTTCTCGGGTGATTACAAGCGCTCCCTGGAGTGTGCATCTGCGGGATCTCAGCTTGCCGAGTCCATGGTCATTGCTGCCAAGAAGAAAAAAATACATGAGGTCGTGGCTATGGCCCAAGCAGCTCAAGCCGGTATGCCAGGCATGCCGAGTTCTTAGTATGGGGCTACCTTGCAGGCCTCCCAGGAGGTGCAGATTGACCCGGAGTTCCCGGAGCGTGTGGCCATCATTGGTGCCGGGTTGGAGGAGAAATAGGAAAGCGAGCTCATCGACTTCTTCTGTGAGAATCGGGATGTCTTAGCATGGTCCAATCAGGACCTGCCGGGTGTCCCGAGGGAGTTGGTTGAGCACTCGTTGCATGTGTGCCCTAACACCAAGCCGGTTAAGCAGGCAATGCGCCGCTTTGCGGCTGAGAGAAGGAAAGCTATTGGTGACGAGATCACAAAGCTGCTGACAAGTGGATTTATCATGGAGGTACTACATCCGGATTGGTTGGCCAATCCAGTCATGGTGGAGAAGAAGAAGGAGGATCCCAAGGCCGCCATAGCCTGGCGCATGTGCGTGGACTACACCGACCTGAACAAAGCCTGCCCCAAGGACCCGTTCCCGCTACCCAGGATAGATCAGGTGATCGATTCCACTGCCGGGTGCGAACTTTTGTCTTTCATTGATGCCTACTCTGGTTTTCACCAGATTCCTCTGAACCCGGCTGATCAAATTAAGACTGCTTTTATCACCCCGTATGGGGCTTATTGCTATGTTGTCATGTGTTTTGGGTTGAGAAATGCTGGGGCTACTTATCAGAGGTGCATGCAAAAGTGTTTGGATGACCAGATAGGCAAGAATGTGCAGGTGTACGTAGATGACATTGTCATCGAAACGAAAGAAAAACTCACTCTGCTGAGAGATCTTGAGGAAACATTTGCCAGCTTGCGCAAGTACCGGATGAAATTAAATCCAACCAAGTGTACATTTGGCGTCCCGGCTGGCAAGCTACTCGGCTTCTTGGTATCCAGTCGGGGCATTGAGGCCAATCCTTCAAAGATAAAAGCTATAGAGAGTATGTCTTTTCCGAGATCACTGAAGGGTGTGCAGAAATTTACCGGGTGCTTGGCTTCTCTTAGCCGCTTTCTGGGGAGAATGGGCGAGAAGGCGCTGCCTCTTTATCAGCTCATGAAGAAAAGTGACAAGTTTGTCTGGACACCACAAGCTGATGTGGCCTTCAAGGAACTCAATACCATGCTGGGTAGCGCTCCCATCCTGGCAAGCCACTTGCCCAAGGAGCCAATGCTGCTTTATATTGCAGCCACCAACCGAGTAGTCAGCGTGGTGGTGGTAGTGGAGCGAGAAGAGGAAGGGAAGACCGCGCAGAGGCCGGTGTATTATCTCAGCGAGGTGCTATCCATCTCCAAGCAGAATTACCCTCACTACCAGAAGATGACGTATGGTGTTTACCTGGGTGCCAAGAAGCTCAAGCACTATTTCCAAGAGCATCCCTTCACGGTGGTGAACACCGCTCCCATCTCGGAGATCATGGGCAACAAGGATGCGAGTGGCCGGGTTGCCAAGTGGGCGATTGAGTTGGCCGCGTACACCCCATTTTACGCGAGAAGAGAAGCAATCAAGTCACAAATCCTGGCGGATTTCTTGGTGGATTGGGCCGAAATGCAGTATGAGCCTCCCTTGCCGGAAACCAATTTCTGGAAGATGCATTTTGATGGCTCCAAAGTAAAAGAAGGGCTTGGTGCTGGCGTAGTGCTCACCTCACCCAAGCGAGACCAACTCAAATATGTGTTGCAGATCCACTTCTCGGCGTCCAATAATGTGGCTGAATATGAAGCACTAGTACATGGCCTGAGAGTATCCAAGGAGATCGGAGTCCGACATATTGTTTGCTATGGTGACTCAGACCTGGTAGTTCAACAAGTATCGGGGACTTGGGATGCCTTGGATGCCAACATGGCATCCTATCGCTTCCTGGTGCAGAGCATGACTGGATTCTTTGATGGGTGTGAGTTCCATCACATCCACCAAGCTGAAAATGATGCAGCAGATACTCTGTCCAAGTTGGGATCTTCTCGGCAGTTCATCCCGCCTGGGATTGCCTTGGAGCATTTGAGGAATCCATCCATCAAGCCATCTCCCAACTCGGAGTCAATATACATTCCAGGTCTGCTGGACTCAGAGGTTGTTCCTATGGAGATTGATTGGGAAGGCTCAAAAGAGAACCCGGGGACTGCCTCTGCAAACCCGGGGACTGTCGCATTCATCGAGGGGATCATTTCTCAGTACTCGGGGACTCGTCTCCAACTCGGAGCAAGTCATGGCAGCTGATCCAATGGAAGTGGACGAACCAGTGTTTCCCATCCGGGAGACACCGAGGTGGGGTTTGCCCATATTATCCTTTCTAGCGGATGGCACATTGCCGAGGTCATAGCCAGGCAAATACAGAGAAGATCTAAGGGCTATACCATCATCAACAAAGAGCTGCACAAGAGAAGCCCTACCGGAGTGCTGCAACGCTGTGTTGAACCAGAAGAAGGAGAAGAAATCCTAAGGGAAATACATCAAGGAGAGTGTGGGCATCATGCCTCATCTCGGGCTCTGGTCAAGAAGGCGTTCCGGCATGGATTCTTTTGGCTCACTGCCTTGCAGCAAACAGAAGATCTAGTGAGAAAGTGCAATGGGTGCCAGAGATATGCAAGCAAGATTCACATGCCAGCTTTCGAGTTGAAGACCATCCCTATCACTTGGCCCTTTGCAGTATGGTGCTTGGATATGGTGGGCCCTTTCAAGCCAGCTAGAGGCAACATGACTCACATCTTGGTCATGGTGGACAAATTCACCAAGTGGATTGAAGTGAAGCCTATCCGGAAGTGTAATGGAACATAGCTGTGAGCTTTCTGAAAGATATCATCCTGAGATACGGCTACCCACATGGAATCATCAAGGAAAATGGAACAAACTTTGCTGAGGGAGCCTTTGCCACGTTCTGCAAAGAGAAGTGGATCCGACTGGATGTTGCGTCAGTCGCCCATCCGGCTTCCAATGGGCAAGTTGGAAGAGCAAATGGCATGGTCCTATCCGGAATAAAGCCAAAGTTGATTGATCCATTACAGCGAACCCCTGGTTGTTGGCTGGACGAGTTGCCGGCGGTGTTGTGGAGTCTAAGGACTACCCCTAACCGATCAACCGGATACACACCATTCTTCCTGGTATACGGAGTTGAGGCCGTGTTGCCCACTGACCTTGAGCATGACTCACCCAGAGTAACCCTCTATACTGAGGCGAAGGCTAGAGAAGCCCGAGAAGATGATGTGGACCTGCTTGAGGAAGAAAGAGAGTTAACTCTGTCCCGCTCAGTTGTATATCAACAGAATCCGAGGAGGTATCATAGCCGGAAAGTGAGCCCAAGGGTTTTCCGAGAAGGAGACATGGTCCTTAGGCTCGTGCAGTGCACAGCCGGGATGCACAAGCTATCCCCTCCGTGGGAAGGGCCTTTCATTATGAGCAAGGCGATGCACAATGATGCCTATTATCTCATCGATGCACAGGCACCACAGAAGAACAGGGCGGACAAATCCGGTGAGGAATCCAAACGTCCCTGGGATGTAGCTCTACTCCGCCGTTTTCATTCATGAGCAAACATGGTATGTATCTTCTTAACCGAGTTAAATTAAAATTGGCACTCCGAATTCGAACTCGGGGACTGCCTGTGCAAAAACCTTGCTCTGTGTTGTTTACTTTATTTCCTTTGCCTACTCGGTTCTTCTACTCAAAATTTCATGCGTACGTTAAGTAGTGTGTTTAAACCCAAGAGCCAACTCTTCGACTCAGCTGTTGTCTGCAACCCGGCTTCATGGCAAGCAAGAGAACAAGCTAAAGGTCCATGAACCCATGAAAATACTACTAAGGAAAGAAGAGCACAACAACCGAGTAGGATGTTTTTACTTCTCTGTTTTCTTTTCGGCTAAGTGGTGGGCAGTGTTAACATCCAATTTTCTAAGTGGTTAAGTATCTGAAACTTGGTTTTTGAAATCTTGTGACTCGACCACCAAAAAAGCCACAAGTGGCAGGTAAGAGAAAAGACAAAAGAACTAAGTGAATGAAAAAAGAAACTCGGGGACTTGCATTTTAACGCAATCCGGCACTGAGCCAGTCTTGCTAAAGAAACAAGTTAAAACTGAGTATCAAGAGGAACCATAAAAGTATTTATTACATCTGCGCCCGGCATCCCGGGGATCTGATAAGTGTTTGAGGATAAAAGTAGCGGGAATTTAAACTACGGTGGATGTGGTAGTGTCCGACTCGGTGCTGGTAGGCGCCACGGGCTCGATTGCAGGAGTTGTGGAAGCAGGCTCTGCTGTAGACGAAGTTGGAGTAGTGGAGATCGGCTCGGATGTAGAGTTGGAAACCTAAGTAGTAGAGGCGCTGGGAAGAGGGTAGAGCTCAGAGGTGACATTCTCGGTGGGGGCCCCAGTCACGCCCAACTCGGGAGCGGGATCGTCGATCACCATCTCGGTGGTGACAATCGGCTCCTCTGCGGCGGGCTGCGAATCAACTTGGGCCTCGTCCGAGTCAGCTACTGGCTTGACAATTTCCGGGTCAGTCTGCATCTCGGACTCCTCCGTGGTGCTGTGCTGCTCGGTCCCTTCGTCTTCGGCCTTTTCATGCTCTGGTTCCTCGTGCTCGGCATCTTCATCGTCCAAGTTGCGATCCTCGCCTGCGTCTTCATCGAACTCGGCTTCCTATTCCTCCTCCTCGTCATCTTCTCCAACATCAGTATCTGGCTCGGTGGGGCCGTCAATGTACTGATTGGTCTCAACATATGAGGCAAGCTCGAGGCCACCTCTTTTCGGCGCAGAACACACGCTTCCCGTTCAGTCCACTTAGAACCGTTTCTGAGGGAGCCAATCCGGTCAAGGTCAAGGTTTTCATACCAAGACAAGATGAAGTACATGGTTTCGTCAGCTCCAGCCCGGGCTGCGTAGGCACGCCACTTCTATAGTTCTTCTTTGACGTGATCCAAGTTGGCTGCCATCTCACTGATTGTATCCGGAATTTGGCGCTCTGGCCAGAACAACTTGTGAAGATTCATCGCAGTGGATACCATGGACGTGCCCAGACCTTTGAGACCTGCCGCTCGGGTCTTGATATTCAGAATGTGATCGTCAATGCTGGCGGAGTGATCAGTATCAAGACCGGATGCTGCCCTGGCCCTTCTTGCTTTCTGCACAGCAGACTCAGCTGCGTTGTTGAGATCCGGGAAGGTATCTGGGTCAGGGCACGCTAGTTTGAATCAGAGAGAGGAACCGGGAAGAAGAAGAAAAACCAAGTAAGAGGAAGGAAAAAAGGTAAAAATCTGAGTAAAGTGAAGGGTAGTGAGAACTTACTGCTCAGTTCCAAGACAACGGCCCCTAGTCGGGACTTCCAGTCATCCGCAACTCGGATTTGCCGTTCTTGTACACGGCGGGAATCATTGAGCATGTTCTCGAGGGCTTGGTTTCTCTCTTTCAGAGAGTTGATCTCCCTCTCGAGTTCCTGCTTCTCCTTGGCAGCCTGGTTCACCACTGCATTCTTCTCGTCACCGACAGTGATTGCAGTTTTGAGCGCTTCAGTGAGCTCAAGTTGGAGCTTCTCAAATTCCGCCTTCTCGGCGTCCAGCTCCTTCTGCAGATCGGCCTCTCGGACCTGAACTTGGTGGTGTGCATCAGCCGGAGTGAGGCACTCCAAGTGTTGCTCTCGGAAGGTTTTGTACTCTTCTGTGAGGAGAACAACAAGTTAGCAAAATGAACAAGCAACAGGAAGCTAAGTGAAGAGAAGAGAAGGATTTGTTCACCTTCCAAGGAGGAAATCATGCTCTGCGCTGATGCAGCCATGACCTCGCAGTCCTGGTGCCTGTCAACGAGCGCCTTGAGCTCACCTGCAGAGAAGACAGTGATTGAGCAAAAAGCAGAAAACGGGCGTAAACAAAAAACACACAAACTGAAATGCTAGAAGCTTACTTTCAACATCGGACATCTTAATGCTAGTGTCCATGGCATTCTTCTCCAGAGCATCCATCTCGCTCTTCTTATATTCCAGCTCCCGGTTCCTATCCCTAATAGACCAGTGCGACCACAGGAGCTGGCGGAAAACCTTGGTCCGGGCCTCGGTGCTATCCTGCAGGGAAGAAGGAAATTTTGTAAGTTTGGAAAGTTTGGCTCGAGTTGGTTGCAACTCGGTTGAGCTTTACCTACTCGGCCCAAATCTCGGGGACTGGGTAGTGGATAGAAGAGAAGAAATAAAATGGAAAGAGCAGAAGAAAATAAGTAAAGAAGAAAGCTGGCAACTCAGAAAGCAACTCGGAAAAATTAAAAGAGGAAGGGCACTTACCACGTAGGTCTGTTCAAGATCTTCATCATTTTTGCGCAGGCAAAACAGCTTGCCAGCCAAGGTGCTGCTGGAGGAGGCCATGGCCATGCTAACAGGACCGATGTCGGCCTTGTTCCATGCCACCCGGTAGTTATCAAGATTCTTCAGCTCAACACCGTCCCATGCGGCGTTGCCATATTTCGTGTTGTCCCAGGCCTTCTCAATAAAGCCTACCCGGTCAAGGATGGCCGCCATTATTTCTGGGCTATCCTCTTCGTCCTCTGCGCCTTCTGCGCGGGGAGCGGGTTCTCGGAGGGTTAGAGAGGTGCTCTTTCCCTTGGTTCCGAAGCGCGCCACGTCTTTCAGCTCCTTCAATGCGGCCAACCGCTCGGCCTCTTGCGACATCTTGATCTTATGTCGCTCCTGCAGCTCAACCGAATAAGCTGGGAAGGTGGGTGGTTCCTTGGGGTCGCTGGCGCCTGAGCCGGGAGCTTGTTTGTCAACAGGACCAAATTTGATATTGGCCTGTACCAACTTGGTGTTTGGATTGGGGGCCTTCTTGGGCTTGTTAAGTGGCCAAACGGTCTTCTCAGGTGGCGGCAGTTGTTGTGCGGGTTTTCCACCTTGTTGAGCGCCTGGCTGCTGAGGCGCTGAAGGCTAAAGGACCAATTGCTGTTGCCCAGCCTGCCGCTTCTCGGCTGGTTGCGGACCGGTCTGAGCTGCGCTTTGTTTGGGTTGTATTCTGGTTGGCTGTGGAGCCGTCTTTGAAGTGGAGGGCGTTGGCTGCTTGTTGGAGGCAGGCGCAGGAGCTTGCTGCGGAGGTGGAGGCATTTTCTTGGCTGGCGGCGCTTGTGGTTGGCTAACCGGCGCAGCGTCCGGCTGTACTTGCTCTTGAGTTGGTTGCTACTCCGCAACCCGGTCCTCCGCGGGCGGGGTCCTTGGCCGCGCCTCGACAGGGGTTTCGTCCCGCTGTTCGGTGGCAGGATCTGTCCGCTCCACGGCGGACTCTTCTGGCCGCTCCCAGGCGGTGTCATCTTGCCGCTGCTCGGCACTATCTTCTATTGTCTCCTCAGCGGAGGCAGCCGGTGGTGTTGGTTCTCTTTTGATAATGAGCTCCTAGGCAGCCTGTTGGGTGCTGGGCTGCTGCAACTCAGGAGCGTAGTCGATCTCCATCTCGGCGCCGGTGTTCTCGGCGTCAAGATCATGCACTTCTCGGGGAGGGGAGGACATCTGCGTCCTGCCCTCTGGTTGTCGGTTCCCCTCATCATCAGAGAGCTCCACGATGTCTCGTGGAACGCTTTTCTTGGGGGCTGGTGCGGCGGTGGCCTCAGCGTCGAGGGCATCACTAAAAAAGATAAGCAGAGAAGGAAGAATGTCAAAAAGATATAGAGGAGAAGGCCAAAAGGAAAACAGGGAAGAGCATAGAAGGAAAAAGGCTAAGGTCGACTCGAAAGTGCTTACCCGTTAGTAGTAGGGCGATTCTTGCGCTGGTTGGTCTTCTTAACGCCAGATTTCTTCCTTATCCTCTTGGGAGGGGGCTCCAGTGCCCCGCTACCTGTCCTCTTCCTGGTCTCGGTGGGGGCGGCCATGGAAACAGGCACCACGTCCAGTGGTTCCTCCCCCTCTTCCAGTTCTGGTTCCTCTGTGATTGAAAAAAGCAAAGATCAGAATGAGAAAAGAGAAAGGCAAGGTGCACTGCAAGCGAGCAAGCAGGTGAACTCGGTCACCTTCTTCATCATCTGACCAGTCCCGAATAGAGGCGTAGTCTCGGGACTTACCATCCTGACTGGCACAGGGGATACAGATCGTATCCTGGATGTCGTACGATGTCGCGTCATCCTCAGTCTGGTATGGCTTCCAGTTCCTCTCGAAGTCGGAGTTGTCTTCTTGTTTTTGGCGAGCGATATGCTGAAAGTGCAAACATAAAGCACGCTAAGAAGAGATAAACGAGTGAATGTGTTACCCGGTCTAGTGTGCAAATATAAAGCACATAATGCTAAAAGACCTAGAAGAGATAACCGAGTAGGTTTTCTACTCGGGCTAGCGTGCAAACACAAAGCACATAATGCTAAGTCCTAGAAGAGGAACGCGAGCAGAGGTCCTACTCGGCCTAGCAAGCAAACAGTGAGAATTCGTGGCTAAGTCCTAAACAAGTATACTAGTGGAAGCTCTACTCTGGATAGCGTGCCAACATAAAGCATATAAAGCTAAATTCTAGCAGAGGAGCCCTACCCAATGTGGGATGCAAACATAAAGCATGATGGGAATAAAAGACTAAGACAGTTTCTACTCGGTATAAGGCTGAGAAGCAAGGGTACAGAGAGGAAAACTAACCCGAGGGATGCGCTTGGTGCGGCTGTACGGCACGAAGCCGTAAAACCAGTTGTCGGTGAGGGTCGTCCGGAGGATGGACTTGGCCCAGATCGCCACTTCCGCCTTGGAGAGCTCGAAGGTGGTCGGATGGGTGCAGTCGCGGGGGGCGCCCATGTAGCACATCTTGTGTACCCTGTGTTGGAGCGGGAGTACCCGGCGCTCCACCCAGCAGGCCACCGGGTCATCCTGGAGGAGTCCTTCCTCCGCCAGCTGCTGCAGGCGTTCGTCACACTGGACGGCATCCCTCACCGTTTTCTTCGGGTTGTATCCCCAATTCTGTCCCGTGGGAGCAGCATTCCGGAACTCGGGGAGCTTGATTCTGTCCACCACTTCTTCTTCTTCTGCGGCAGGGGCGTTCTTCACATACTAGAAAACCCCGTTGCCACTTGCGGCAGGTCTCCAAGCCGAGTACCCGCGGATGGTGGCCAATAGAGCGCTGGAGGATCATAGCGCTACCCGTCTTGGTCTTCACTTTCGGGGCAGTAAGGTTGGAAGGATTGGGAACACTCTGCTGGCGGAAGAAAAATAATTTTGCCCAAGTATGGATGGTGGGATAAACACCCAGAAAGGCCTCACAGACTGTAGCATGGGTGGATAACATACGATTGCGTTTGCGGGAAGGTGGTGAGGCTGAAGGCCAAAGTGGCGGAGAAAATCTTGCATGAACTTGGAAACAGGGAGTCCAAATCCACGCTTGACGAGGGAGAGGAAGACTACATGCTCACCGGGTTCGGGAGCGGGGACGAGCTCGCTCCCGGGAGGGCGGCAGATGACGCCGGGAGGGACACAACGCGTATTGATCAGCCACTAGCAGTCCGCCGCCGTGATATCGGACCCCTCTCAGCCGGCGCGCTCCAGCGCCACCTCCTCCTCGAGCTGGTCTCCGGCGAGGTTATCAATCTCCATGGATTATGTCGATAAAGCGGTGGGTATGTCGAGGACGGAGACGAAGGTCAAAGGCGGAGGCGCACCGCGATGTTCTCTCTCTCACTCTATGCGCGGAGCGGCGGTGAGCTGCGAGCTCGCGGTGGCGCTGTGTTTTGCGGCGGAGGCGAGGAGAGGAGGCGAAAAGGGGAAGATTGCGAGGAAAGAGACACAGAGGGCAGCACGGGGGTATTTAACTCACGCCGTGGCTGCAGTTACCGAGTGGGATCAATCGTGGGCAGATCGTGTGAAGTGGGGATTAACTGCCCGTTAGAAACGCACATAGCGCGGTATGCGCGCGTAACGGGCGCAGTTAATCCCACGAAGTGCATCGTGGGATCTCAAGTACACGATTGAGGTGACTCAATGGGCCGTGGGCCCCAGGCGCAGTGATGGGTGCGCGCCACGCAGTAACGATAGAACCGAGGCGTCGGTGTATGGCTGCGTGACACGTGTGCACACTGGACACGAGAAGGTAGAGCTGCTCTGGTTTGAGCGGCAAACTGCGGGAAATTTCGCTAAGTATTGGGTTCTCGGTGGAACCCGGCCTCGTGTAATCTACTCGGTTCCGAGAAGAAAACTCCAAATGCATTGATAAGAGAAGTTCGAGAAGAGATTATGGGCGTCCGAGTTGAGGAGCAACTCGGCCATACTTCTTCATAAGAGGGAATTTGGTTTAAAGCTGGCAGGCCCCAAGGAACAAGCTCGTCGGACTCTACCAGCTTCGGGGACTAATGTCGGGGGGCTATCCCCGAGTAGGGGAAAGACTGATGGTAAAACAGTATTCGAGTGTACGGTTTGCCGGGTAGGCGGCTACCCGGGTATCCGGTATCCGGTGGACGCTACTCGGTGACCCGTACTGAAGGCCAAGAGAAGATACAAGTGAAGTTCCGGATTGACCGGATAGAACTAAGTTGGCCCGAGTAGATGAGAAGCTATCCTACTCAGGCACAAAGTCAATGGAGCAGTTTTCAGATATCCCGCGTATCCCGCAGCCGTACAGGCGTGCGGTTCAACTTACTAGGAACATGATTATCTGTGCTGAGACATGGGTACAGTGAGGGTAGGCGCTTGTCAAGTCCTGTCACTAACAAGGGGGACAGGACATGTCAGCGACCTACCCTAAGGGCCTGACAGGGTGGACAAGACCTGTCAGGAGGACGGCGCGGTGACTTTCGGCACGGCGTCAGCGGGAAATCGGAGGCGTGCGACGTGTGGACAGTGGAGTTGTCACTTCGTGTACTTTTCAGCGTTGTTTACTCGCTGACCACCAGTATATAAGGTGGCCAGCCCCCTCCTGTGTGAGGGACGTTGGACGAGAGAGCATTTATTGCGAGGCTTAGTGCTACACACAGAGAGAGTTATCAGTGGGCTACTCGGCAGAGAGAGGAAATTGTACTGTGGCTACCCGGTTGATCTGTATATAGAGAGGTAGACAGGAGTAGGGGTGTGACCTCCACACGAGGGCCCCGAACCTGGGTAGATCTTGGTGTTTACGGTGTTTCTGAGCGCGTCTACATGGCATGCGATCCCTCCCCGAATACCTACAGCGTCCATCGGCCCCAATCTTTAGCCATTCTATGGCATCTGTCTTCTCATCACCACGACAAAGAGTGCGCCGCCATGCATCAGGCGTTCTTCATCTTGCCTTCATTGACGGTTGAGGGCGCGACCACGGGAGTCATGGTGCCCTGGAGGAGAGTGGCGGCGAATTGCAGGGAAAACAGAGGGGAACCGCTCCGGTCTGAGAAGGAAAGGGGAAGAAGAGGAGTCAAGCGGAAGTCAAGAAGAAGGTCGCGGAGCCATTCCCTAAACCACTACAGACTGTCGGGCTACGGCGCGGTGAGCCATTGTCCCCACGTTCAATCGGTCGTGGGAGGTGGGGCACGAACCGTCGCGCCACGTGATACGCGTCGGGCAGGCAGCGGTGGCCCCGCGTCTTCTCGTATCCTGCGGACACGTGTGCCCCGAAGGCTACTATCGGGCCTTTGGATATCGGGGTACACCGGCCCGTCTGCTGCTGCCTGGAGCCCCTGACTGTGGGGCTTGGCGTACATTCCTCTCAGGAGGAGCTCGACCTCAACTTTGCTCCTCTCGAAGGGACCCACCCCCAAGAGGGGGACAAGGCATGTGCGGCTGATGGCCGCGCGTCCGTGCAGTGCCAGGGGCCGTGCAGGCGTGCAGAGCTGCTTTGTCCCGAGTTGCCATTCTGGTGTATAAAGGCCAGGGGGACAACTGCGGCGGCCAAAGGGGTTCTGAAAGACTGCTTGTTTGGTGCAAGGAGACCAAGACCACGCTACAAGTCAAAGGCGGCGTCACCGGGCTCTCCCACCGTGACGCCATGGACGGCGGAGCTGTCCCCCAGCGACCAGAACCGCGCAGGAGGTGCAGGAGTACAGGAAGCTCCTCCTTTTGGCACCTTATGGTAACCCTTTCCCGCCAAGTGAGCAGGAAGGAGGTCCAAACGCCAGTATAAGAAGGGCACCACCGTACCTTGGACAAGAGGAGTTCGATTCATCATAGAGCCCAAGTAGTCTGTTCCGAGCACAAGCTCGTCTTTGTACTGTAACCAACGCAGTGCAATCCATCAGACAAGCAGAAGTTGGGTTTTACACCAAACTAGTGGCCTGAACCTGGGTAAACTCTCTGTGTCGCCATTGTTGTCGTGCGCAAGCTTCCCTCTCGAAGCCTCCTCTAGAAGCGAAGGAAGTGTGTTTAGCCCCTAGTGTTCGAACCTTTGAGAGCAATCCTGTCCAGGACAGACTAGCTCTCTCCAACACAATTCAAAAGTGAAAACAAAATAAGAACAAATACTAGTAGGTCTAAAAGAATATACAAAGTATCAAGTAATACGCCAACATGAATAATGAATAGGAATCATGAAGCAAGTGTCAGCGTATACGTACTCCCCAAAGCTTAGGCTTTTAGCCTATGGATGATGTATTTTTACGGGAAAAATGTGATGTGAACCTCTGGATGATGTTGGTCCGATGGATACTATCCTGACATCCCGTGCTGCTGCTGGAAATACTCGCACTGCTGATATGGGTATGCGCATCCCATTTGTCGCACCCGGACTTCTAGAGGATACTCACCGTACGAACTGAACAGTATTTTGATTGGATTACGGGGCTTACTGGCACCCGCATCTCTTACGAGTAGGCCAACACTTATGTGTGACAACCAATCTTTACTATTCACCGTCGATGTAAACTATCCCATAGAAATCAGGACACTACCATTGACGTACTTCATACCATACACACATGGTACGTCAACGGCTTTGAACAAGATGATAACATAACATATCTCTAAGACACAAAAAAATGGAAATAAGTTGCAAATAGCTCTCACTAGAGCAGAGATAGCAAATACAATCATCCAGAGGACACATGCCCCAACATAACATCATTACATCTCAGCGGAAGCATTCAAAGGGTCTGAGTACAGACAAAATCCAAATAGGCTTAAGAAGCCGGTAATGAAAAGAAAACGGAGCCCATCCACGATGTCTCGGATCCTGCCCGGGTCCGCTACCTACTCGTCAGCAGCCTCGTCGAACTCCACGTAGTAGCCGTCACGGGGATCCTCGTAAGCGTAGTCTGCTGAAACCACAGCCCCAAGGGGGTCAGTACATAAACGTACTGGCAAGCAAGACTCACAGTTCACCAAAGTGTAGCCCGTCAACACCAAGCACAGATGCCTTGGGCTCAACGGAAGAAAGGGATATAAAAGATGCTGCAACTGGCTGCACTAACCAACTACAGAACATACTACAACTTCCGGTCTAACAGAAAGAGATAAGATAGCGTATTGTAACCAACTATAGCTAACCACCAAACAAACCCATCCTGGATCTCGCCCCTTATCCAAAGAAGCAATCCGAGGATAACTCACCCAGTTGGATTAATGATGGATCCAATTGTTGTGTCAATAAGCCTATTACTAGTCAAGTTATCATTAGTTAGGTGTAAGTTGTTCTGAGTACTTGTTAGCCAGTACTTTCACCAAGTTAACCATAACCGCGGAAAACACGGCTTCTCGAGAAGATTTATCCCTGCAGGGGTGCACCAATTTCGCCGTACATGTAAGAATAACCCGCCAGATGGGAAGGCCTTTCCCACCAAGCGGGGCACTCAACACAACTCAACTCTTCTTCGCATCAAGCCCAAAGCACCACGTGCTGTGCGTGCGCGGCTAATCGAGCCCCACGAAGAAAAGGGGACCCTCATAGCACTGGAAGACCACGCCGCCCTAAATGCCGACTACAAAAGTTCCACCCTGGCCTCGGGTTCGTACCTGCATATGCGTGCATCAAATGGAAAGCCCGAACTAAGTGTGGTGATTTGGACGAGATGCGAATCGAATCAAATTGAGGGGGGCGCCCATACACGCTTCCCACATGCGGATAGTGCGCTCATCATGGATCAGTAGACAAGACCCTTCTCCTATTAGGGTCGACACTAGCAGGCCTCAAAACCACGCCGGGCCTCCTGCCGGTGCCTTATCAGCAATTTATTATTACCTCAAATTAACAGGTTGTTGTTTAACATCGAGCCCCAGAAGATAAACAAATATGATAACAGAAAGTAACTGATAACAGACTCGAGCAAAACAACCCTAAGCATGCTAGTAAGACACGGGCCCAAGCAACAGGGTTATAGGACTGGAGGTGAGGCAATATCAGGGTTCAGGGTATCATGTGATAGGTTCGTAACAGAAGCAACGATACATATGGCTAGCAGAAATAGACAACGGAAAGTATCGGTAACCAATGTTGAAAGGAACACAATGGTTCATGTGAGTGATAACTTGCCTGCAAACTCAGTAGCCGGGTACTGGGCTAGATCCTCAGAAGGGGTGTCGTAAAGATCGTCGGTCTCAACGTCGTCGTCTATCCGGGAAGAAGCAAACAAACAATGCAGAAAGATAAACAATCAATATCATGGCATAGTGCACAATCATGGGATGATGCATGTCAAGTTAATGGATGCATCAAAATAAACTATTTGATATGGTAACACAATTTAAATGGACACATATGCAATTTTGAGTTGCATATGAAAAGCCCATGAATTTTGGTTGGATTATTTGTTTTCCAACTAACCAACAGGTGAAAGTGGTTTAGTATGATGCATGCATGAGGAAAACAACAAAATAACAACAATAGAACCAATTTGAAATGAGGTTGAGCAATTTAGAATTTTATTTATTAAGTTAAGGAATTTTTGGTTCCTTAAAGGTGACACACAAGTATTTGTTGTTTTCAGCCACTTAACTTGTGCAAAATAAATAACAAAATTCATATTTGAAAAGATCATAAAATTTTGGGTGGATTACATGTTCCAAATATTGAAAAAGGAATTAGTATGAACTTATTATGACTTAAAAAAAATTAAACAAGTTTTAACTGAATTTAAAACAAGCATGAATTTTATTTGAATTTTATTTGTTCAAAACATAAATTCAAACTCATATTTGAAAATTTTATACTTTGGTGGTTTGAAAACATATTTTGCATGTTCAAAAATAATTCAAATTGAGCAAGTAATGATTTTTAGCAATTTTTAATGATTTAAATAAGGTTTAAATTATTTAAGCAATTTAAATTATTCAAACCATGAAACAAAATTTATATTTGAATAGGTGGTTCAAAATGGTATGGAAAACATATTTTATTTGCTTTATTTGGATTAATTATGATTTAGTTATGCAATTTAGCAAATTACAATTGAATTATTTGAATTCAAATTTGAATTGCATTTGAAAAATTCAAAACAGGAAACAAAGGCAACCAATAGATAGAGAATTAAATTTTGATCAACACACATATTTTATTTTCATTATTTGGAGTTATAAAATAAAAGTTATAAGCAATTTAAAACTAGGGACCATTCTGTAATTTTTAAGGGCTTAAAATTAAAACAGAAAGTTGAAAACCTTTTGTTACTCTGCAGTGGTTGTACACAGCCACTGACAGAGGGCCCAGGGCACCACGGGGTGCTCGCGTGGCCACAGTGTTGCTGACTGGGGGGGCCACCCTGTCAGCGCCTGTGCGAAAAAATGTGGTTTTTACCTGCGGAGCCGAGGGATCGAACCCATGCCCTCGCGCGCGCTCGCTAACTCTCTGAACCAGTGCGTTGTGCGTGTGTTTCTGTCAGTAACAGGGATGCAGAGAGGTTGAGCTTCAGCAGGCGCGTTAACTGAATTTAACTGACGCGCGCGCCTGAACTCTGACAGAGAACGAGTCGTTGCTCGCCGGCGGCGATCAACGTGGCCGTGCTCATGGCTACTGCGATCTGGTGGTGTGCTGGATGCGTGCACGGATGCGTGCGCAAGCAGTGGGAGAGAGGGGATGGATGCACGGTGGCTCACCACCGTTGTCGTGGTTGCAGAGGCCCGGTGACGAATCGACGGCGTCAGCGGCGGGGTCGTCGACGGCGGCGCGGCTACAGGGCGTCTCTGCAGCGGCTCCGGTGTGGAAACAGAAGAGGGGATCGTGGTGTTTCGATTTCTGAAGCTAGGTGGGTGAGTGGTGACCGGGAGCGGCGGCGTTCAACATGGATTCAGTCGGGGGAGAAATTCCGGCGAGATGACAGAGATGGGGGAGACGACGGGGAGAGGGAACTTGGCGGCGGGAGCTCGAGGGAAGGTTCTAGGGTTAGCTAGGGCAAGGCTCGCGGCCCTAGGGCGGCTTTATAGGGGTGCGGGGGCTTGGATCGCCGTCTGCTCGCGGAGATGCCGCCGTGGCACGGCCGGATGGGCGCCGTACACGGGGAAGACAGGGGAAAAAAACGAATCGGTACGTGGTTTAAGTGATTGGGCTGGGAGCGAGAGGAAAGGGCCGGGCTGGCGCGGAAGAAAAAGATAGGTGGGCTGGGAGCAGCCCACTCCCCCTTTGGCGCCAGAAATTTTATTTTTAAAATTTGTTCTCCTGTTTTTTTTTTGCTGAAAAAGGAATTGGAAGAAAAGGAAGGGTTTTAAATTAGTAAAATTTTTGGAAAAATTAGGGGAAGTTAATTAGATCAATAGCAAACAAATGCTAAGTTCGGTTTTCAGAAATTTTGAAATTTGCTTGCTGTTTGTATTTAAACCAAATTTGAATTAAATGTCTTATTAAGTGATTATATTTGAAACCAAACTTTTAATAGGGTGAACCCTAGGTTAATTATAAACCATTGATTAAAATTGTTGTATAATTTGCATGAATTCAAATTGGTTGCTGTTTGATGCTTTGATTTGAATTTTAAATGTGATTGGAAATTAAATGATTGATTAAAACCATCAATTTAACAAGTGATCATTATGGAGTAAAATGAAACAAATGGTTGGTTGTATTTGAACTTTTATTTGAACAAAAAGTGTAACATGACAAGTATGAAATAAATGCTTGAATAAAGTTTAAATTTGAATTGTGAAAACAGGGAAAAACAGATGCAAACTAAATGAGAACAAATGGAAACAATATGATGACATGATGCAATACTTTAATAAACATGAAACAAACATTCTAAAGGGAGTTTTCATACTTGGGATGTTACAAAACGCCCCCCCTTGAAGGAATCGCGCCCCGAGATTCCTACTGAGAAAGGAAAAGGTCCGGATACTTCTTGCGAAGATCCTCTTCGGTCTCCCACGTTGCCTCTTTATCGGAATGATGCGACCACTCCACTTTCAAGAACTTTGTGCTCTTGTTGCGAGTCTTACGCTCGGTCTCACCGAGAATACGAACAGGGTGCTCCTCATAAGATAGATCATCTTGCAGTTCAATGGAATCATGATCAACTGCACGATCTGGATCTTTGAAATACTTCTTGAGCTGTGACACGTGGAACACATCGTGCACCTTGGATAGATTTTCTGGAAGTTCAAGACGATAGGCATTTTCCGCATGCCTTGAGAGAATGTTGAAAGGACCAATGTATCTTGGTGCAAGCTTTCCTTTCACACCGAAACGATGAGTGCCTCTGAGGGGAGTTACACGGAGATATGCTTTGTCACCAGGTGCATAGATCATATCCCTGTGCTTGCTGTCATAGTAGCTTTTCTGACGAGACTGAGCAATCTTGAGATTGTGACGAATGATACGAACTTTCTCCTCGGCTTCCTTAACAATGTCAGGGCCTAAGAGTGAACGTTCACCAGCTCCAGACCAATTGATTGGACTCCTGCATCTGCGGCCATAGAGTGCTTCAAATGGTGCCATGCCTAGGCTTGCCTGGTAGCTGTTGTTGTAGGAGAATTCAGCATATGGAAGGCAATCCTCCCATTTCATGCAAAAGGAGATACCACATGCTCTTAGCATATCCTCGAGAATCTGATTGACTCTTTCGACTTGCCCTTGAGACTGAGGGTGATAAGCTGTGCTGAACAGAAGTTTGGTGCCCAATGCTTCTTGAAAGCTTTTCCAGAAATGAGAAGTGAATATGCTTCCACGGTCTGAGCTTATTTCCAATGGAACACCATGAAGAGGAACAATCTTTGCTGTGTAGAGCTCTGCTAACTGGCTAGCTGAGATAGTTTCCTTGATAGCAAAGAAGTGAGCTACCTTAGTGAGACGATCAATAACAACGAAGATTGCATCGTTGCCCTTCTTGGACTTTGGAAAACCAGTGACGAAGTCCATTTCAATCATGTCCCACTTCCACTCAGGAATTTTCAGAGGTTGGAGTAGACCGGCTGTTTTCTGATGGACTGCCTTAACACGTTGACAAACGTCGCATTCAGAAACGTATTGAGCAATTTCACGTTTCATGCCAGGCCACCAATACAGTGTCTTAAGATCCTGGTACATCTTTGTACTTCCAGGGTGAATGGAAAGAGGAGTTTCATGAGCCTCCTTGAGAATGATATCTTTGAGACTTTGAACTTGAGGAACTGCAATGCGTCCTTCGAAGAACACAGTTCCTTTGTCATCAATCGAGAAGGACTTGAATTTCTCCTTGCCTTCTTTGATGTGCTCAACCATCTTCTTGATTTCAGTATCACGAAGTTGTTCAGAACGAATCTTGTCCTCGAGAGTTGGACTGGCTGTCAAGCTAGCAAGATAGCCTTGAGGAACAAGACCAAGGTTCAGCTTCTGGAATTCTTCATGAAGTGGAGGTTGGCTTTCCATGATCATGAGATTACTGCAATACGACTTGCGACTGAGAGCATCGGCCATAACATTAGCCTTGCCTGGAGTGTAAGAAATGGTGAGATCAAAGTCTTTAATCTTTTCAATCCATCTCCTTTGCCTGAGGTTTAGATCTGGCTGAGTGAAGATGTATTTCAGACTCTTGTGATCGGAAAAGATTTCAGTGCGATTACCCAACAAGTATTGCCTCCATTTCTTGAGGGCAAACACAACTGCTGCAAGTTCTAGGTCATGTGTGGGATAGTTTTGCTCATGTGGGTTCAACTGACGTGAAGCATAAGCCACAACTTGACGTTCTTGCATAAGAACTGCACCTAGACCTTGGAGAGATGCATCGCAGAATATCTGGAAAGGTTTGGTAGTATCTGGGCCAACCAGAACTGGGGTAGAAGTGAGTTTAGTCTTCAAGAGATTGAAACTCTCATCACACTGTGGAGACCAAACGAACTTCTTGTCCTTCTTGGTGAGATCAGTGAGAGGTTTGGCAATCTTGGAAAAGTTTTGGACGAAACGACGGCAATAGCTAGCGAAGCCTAGAAAGCTTCTAACTTGTTTTACCGTCTTAGGAGGTTTCCAATCAACAATTGCTTTAAACTTTTCTGGATCAATGGGTATGCCCTTGGCGGAGATGACATGACCAAGGTAAGCAACTTCTGGAATCCAGAACTCACATTTGGATAACTTGGCATATAGACGATGCTCGCGAAGTTTCATGAGAGTGTGACGAAGATGTTCTCCATGCTCTTCCTCGGATTTTGAGTAGACCAGGATGTCATCGAGATATACCACAACGAACTTGTCGAGGTATTCGTGGAAGACAGAATTCATGAGTCTTGAGAAAGTCGCCGGTGCATTGGTGAGACCAAAGGACATGACGGTGTATTCATATAGACCGTACCGAGTGGTGAAAGCTGTTTTTGGAATATCTTCCTTTCTGATCTTTATTTGATGGTAACCCATCCTCAAGTCCAACTTTGAGAATATTGAGGCTCCAGCAAGTTGATCAAAAAGATCATCGATACGAGGAATTGGATACTTGTTTTTGATGGTTTTCTCGTTGAGAGGACGATAGTCAACCACGAGTCTCTTTGTTTGATCCTTCTTGGTAACGAACAGAGTTGGGCAACCCCAAGCGGAGGAACTAGGTTGAATGTAACCTTTCTCCATGTACATATCGATTTGCTCCTTCAACAATTTCAGTTCAGGAGGAGCTATCTTGTATGGATGCTTAGAGATTGGAGCAGTACCTGGTTCAAGCTCGATCACGAACTCAACTGCTCTGTCCGGAGGCATCCCTGGCAACTCTTCTGGAAAGACGTCAGGGAATTCACAAACCACCGGAACATTTTCGAGTAGAGGTAGAGGTTTAGCATCGAGGGTGTATAGCTGAATAGAACTTGATTCATTTGGAGAATAGACTATCTGGCCGGAAGGGTGGAACAGAGTTATTGACTTTTGAGCACAATCAATCGTAGCTTTATTGGCCTTCAACCAATCCATGCCAAGAATGACATCAATGTCAGAATTGCCAAGCAGAATGAGGGAAGCAAGGAATATATGACCTCCAATTAGAATCTGATTCTCATGACTGATTTTGGAAGTTTGCATAGTTGCTCCAGGGGAGTTTACTACTAGCGGGGAACCCAAACCAACAAAAGGTAGTTTAACTGCTGTCGCAAAGATCTTTGACACGAAAGAATGTGATGCTCCGGTATCAAACAACACTTTAGCTGGGTTAGAGTTTACGGGGAATGTACCGAGAACGACGTCAGCAGCTTCCTCAGCTTTGTCGGCCTTGATATGATTCACCCTCGCGGTCCTCCCGACAGGCCTGTTGTTGGAGTTGAAGGCTTTAGCCGGGGGAGCACGAACCATTGCCTGGTTGGTGTTGGGGCGAGGAGGTGGTGGAGGTAGCTGCCTCTGAGTGCACTTATCAGCATAGTGCCATGTCTGCTTGCATTTGTAGCAAGTGACGACACGAGGTGCATCGGGCCTTGGCTGCCCCATTGAGAACCTCTGAGCCTGCATCTGAGCTGGGTTGGGTGGGCGGGAAGCGAAGCCTTGAGAAGCTTGGGCATATGGAGCCCTAGTGACAGCACCATTTGGCACCCAGATGCGGCGCTTCTGCGGAGGGGTGGTCATGTTGGAGGAGGAACCACCCTCACGCGAGTGCTTGCGCGACTCTTCGAATGCCTTGCGCCCATTTTCCTCATTGAGCGCGGTGTTCACGAGCTCCTCGAAGTCTTTGCACTTGATGTTGGTGAGGGCGTACTTGAGTTCTGGGTTAAAACCTCGGCGGAACCTTGCCATCTTCTTGGCCTCAGTGGACACCTCATCACCAGCATAACGAGCGAGGCGATTGAACTCATTCTGGTAGCCAATGACGTCCACCTTGCCCTGCTTAAGAGAGCAGAACTCTTCACGCATCCTTTCCATGAGACCATCTGGGATGTGGTGCTTCAGGAAGGCATCCTTGAAACAGCCCCAGGTGATTGGGTATCCAGCTCTCATGGTCTGGTAGTTCTCCCACCAGGTAGCTGCCTGACCCTTCAGTAGGTAGGTGGCATACTTGACTTTGTCTTCCTCAGCAACGTGATCAATGTCAAGAGCCCTGGCCATCTCCCTGATCCAGTCATCAGCATCCAGAGGCTCACGTGTTGCCACGAAAGCTCTCGGCCCCAGACTCAGAAACTCCTTGATGCTGACTCGCGGAGCATTCTGGTTGTTGTGCTGGTTAGCCTGGATCTGGGCCATCTGCGTCACGACCTGAGTCAACAGCTCCGTGATCGGAGGTGGCTCAGGCGGGTTGCTCCTTGTTGGCGGCATCCTGAATAGACATGCATTTTAGCACAACAATAGAAAGGATAGACTTGGTAACCGAAAGAGAGGTTATTCCGACGCATGAATAGATAACCAACAGGTACATCATCACATGTTCAAATACATCAGAATATCCAACACACCATTACATGGTTCGAAAGCCAAAGGATAACTAAACATAGCTATGAATGGATACATCGGTACTCCCATGCTCATCACGCAGGACGGCGGTGAGTAGTACGACGAGGGGTACGGTGAGGAGGAGGCCCACGAAAGTAGGTAGAACGACGATCCACATAGATCTGACGTGGCCTGAGAGCGACTCTAGGTGTGGTGAAGTACATAGCGTCAGCTCCCTGTGCTCCAAAGCGTGGAATCCCAGTGTATCCTGCACCGAGGTTGAGGAGTGGACCTCTAATCGGCTCGTAACCTCCAGCATCTGGCAGACGACGACCAACTGGCTGATCGAAACGTGAAAAGCGCTCATCTCCAACAAAGTCTGTGGTGTACGTCACCAGACGAGTCAAAGCAAGGTAGAGCTGCTCTCTGACGGAAGCCAACTCCTGAGAAAGTGTGGTGGCAACTGTGTCACTGTGCCTCACAAACTGAGCAGTGGTGTGCAGCCTGGTGTTATCATGCTCGTAGACATCCAGGTTGTCGTAGAGAGTGAAGTGAGCTCCCTCCGAAGTGATGTAACCACGGGGGATGTGGCGATAGATAGAATCGTCAAATCCCCAGTAGTCAGCACGAAGAACGGTGAGACTCACGTAAGCTGCCTGCTGCACGGCCATATCCACTGTGGAACCTACTGCCTCATAGCGGTGGACAACGCTCATGCCATCATCTGACAGAATGTAGACGATAGCCTGGTAGTAGGTCTGGTCAAACTCTCGCTGCTGCTCGTAGACCTGGTACTCTGGTGCCCAACGGAACCCCAGATAAGTGACCATGTCTCTCAGCATCTCTGGATAACCGGCAGTGCTCTCGCAACGAGTCATCCGAACCACCTGCGGGAAGAACCTGAGATCCATCTGCAGATGATCGGGGAAGTTTTGATTAGACGCCGGTAGAAGAACTGAAATGGAAGGCAACAAGGTTTCAACGGACGAAAAGGATGTTGAGAAGAACAGGATATCGAAGCAACAACGGGAAACACGAGACCAAAAACTCCTGAGGTACTACGGAAAACCCATCCGGGCTTCTAAAGGATCAATATCTACTGCTTAAGGAATAGAGGATTTGCTTCCGGGGCTTACACGCCTCCGTTCTCAATCATGAGTAGGCAACATGATAAATCATGTCACAACCACCTCCATTCCTATGGACTAGTAGATATAACTATCCTAGAGAAACCAGGATCCGTGAAATCCTAACTTGAAAGTTTAGGTGAGAACAGAAAACAACGTTGCACTTCCTTACCAGAAAAGGGTGGGTGGGTGGGGAAAGAAGAAAAATGGCAGAATTCCTACTCTCACGTTTCATTTTTCCTATATAGCTACAAAATAGTTTCTAGACTCAACTGCGACCAGAAAAAGGGATCCTACAGGCAGACAGGCTCTGATACCATTTGTCGCACCCGGACTTCTAGAGGATACTCACCGTACGAACTGAACAGTATTTTGATTGGATTACGGGGCTTACCGGCACCCGCATCTCTTACGAGTAGGCCAACACTTATGTGTGACAACCAATCTTTACTATTCACCGTCGATGTAAACTATCCCATAGAAATCAGGACACTACCATTGACGTACTTCATACCATACACACATGGTACGTCAACGGCTTTGAACAAGATGATAACATAACATATCTCTAAGACACAAAAAAATGGAAATAAGTTGCAAATAGCTCTCACTAGAGCAGAGATAGCAAATACAATCATCCAGAGGACACATGCCCCAACATAACATCATTACATCTCAGCGGAAGCATTCAAAGGGTCTGAGTACAGACAAAATCCAAATAGGCTTAAGAAGCCGGTAATGAAAAGAAAACGGAGCCCATCCACGATGTCTCGGATCCTGCCCGGGTCCGCTACCTACTCGTCAGCAGCCTCGTCGAACTCCACGTAGTAGCCGTCACGGGGATCCTCGTAAGCGTAGTCTGCGGAAACCACAGCCCCAAGGGGGTCAGTACATAAACGTACTGGCAAGCAAGACTCACAGTTCACCAAAGTGTAGCCCGTCAACACCAAGCACAGATGCCTTGGGCTCAACGGAATAAAGGGATATAAAAGATGCTGCAACTGGCTGCACTAACCAACTACAGAACATACTACAACTTCCGGTCTAACAGAAAGAGATAAGATAGCGTATTGTAACCAACTATAGCTAACCACCAAACAAACCCATCCTGGATCTCGCCCCTTATCCAAAGAAGCAATCCGAGGATAACTCACCCAGTTGGATTAATGATGGATCCAATTGTTGTGTCAATAAGCCTATTACTAGTCAAGTTATCATTAGTTAGGTGTAAGTTGTTCTGAGTACTTGTTAGCCAGTACTTTCACCAAGTTAACCATAACCGCGGAAAACACGGCTTCTCGAGAAGAATTATCCCTGCAGGGGTGCACCAATTTGGCCGTACACGTAAGAATAACCCGCCAGATGGGAAGGCCTTTCCCACCAAGTAGGGCACTCAACACAACTCAACTCTTCTTCGCATCAAGCCCAAAGCACCACGTGCTGTGCGTGCGCGGCTAATCGAGCCCCACGAAGAAAAGGGGACCCTCATAGCACTGGAAGACCACGCCGCCCTAAATGCCGACTACAAAAGTTCCACCCTGGCCTCGGGTTCGTACCTGCATATGCGTGCATCAAATGGAAATCCCGAACTAAGTGTGGTGATTTGGACGAGATGCGAATCGAATCAAATTGAGGGGGGCGCCCATACACGCTTCCCACATGCGGATAGTGCGCTCATCATGGATCAGTAGACAAGACCCTTCTCCTATTAGGGTCGACACTAGCAGGCCTCAAAACCACGCCGGGCCTCCTGCCGGTGCCTTATCAGCAATTTATTATTACCTCAAATTAACAGGTTGTTGTTTAACATCGAGCCCCAGAAGATAAAAAAATATGATAATAGAAAGTAACTGATAACAGACTCGAGCAAAACAACCCTAAGCATGCTAGTAAGACACGGGCCCAAGCAACGGGGTTATAGGACTGGAGGTGAGGCAATATCAGGGTTCAGGGTATCATGTGATAGGTTCGTAACAGAAGCAACGATACATATGGCTAGCAGAAATAGACAACGGAAAGTATCGGTAACCAATGTTGAAAGGAACACAATGGTTCATGTGAGTGATAACTTGCCTGCAAACTCAGTAGCCGGGTACTGGGCTAGATCCTCAGAAGGGGTGTCGTAAAGATCGTCGGTCTCAACGTCGTCGTCTATCCGGGAAGAAGCAAACAAACAATGCAGAAAGATAAACAATCAATATCATGGCATAGTGCACAATCATGGGATGATGCATGTCAAGTTAATGGATGCATCAAAATAAACTATTTGATATGGTAACACAATTTAAATGGACACATATGCAATTTTGAGTTGCATATGAAAAGCCCATGAATTTTGGTTGGATTATTTGTTTTCCAACTAACCAACAGGTGAAAGTGGTTTAGTATGATGCATGCATGAGGAAAACAACAAAATAACAACAATAGAACCAATTTGAAATGAGGTTGAGCAATTTAGAATTTTATTTATTAAGTTAAGGAATTTTTGGTTCCTTAAAGGTGACACACAAGTATTTGTTGTTTTCAGCCACTTAACTTGTGCAAAATAAATAAAAAAAATTCATATTTGAAAAGATCATAAAATTTTGGGTGGATTACATGTTCCAAATATTGAAAAAGGAATTAGTATGAACTTATTATGACTTAAACAAAATTAAACAAGTTTTAAATGAATTTAAAACAAGCATGAATTTTATTTGAATTTTATTTGTTCAAAACATAAATTCAAACTCATATTTGAAAAGTTTATACTTTGGTGGTTTGAAAACATATTTTGCATGTTCAAAAATAATTCAAATTGAGCAAGTAATGATTTTTAGCAATTTTAAATGATTTAAATAAGGTTTAAATTATTTAAACAATTTAAATTATTCAAACCATGAAACAAAATTTATATTTGAATAGGTGGTTCAAAATGGTATGGAAAACATATTTTATTTGCTTTATTTGGATTAATTATGATTTAGTTATGCAATTTAGCAAATTACAATTGAATTATTTGAATTCAAATTTGAATTGCATTTGAAAAATTCAAAACAGGAAACAAAGGCTACCAATAGATAGATAATTAAATTTTGATCAACACACATATTTTATTTTCATTATTTGGAGTTATAAAATAAAAGTTATAAGCAATTTAAAACTAGGGACCATTCTGTAATTTTTAAGGGCTTAAAATTAAAACAGAAAGTTGAAAACCTTTTGTTACTCTGCAGTGGCTGTACACAGCCACTGACAGAGGGCCCAGGGCACCACGGGGTGCTCGCGTGGCCACAGTGTGGATGACAGGGGGGGCCACCCTGTCAGCGCCTGTGCGAAAAAATGTGGTTTTTACCTGCGGAGCCGAGGGATCGAACCCAGGCCCTCGCGCGCGCTCGCTACTCTGAACCAGTGCGCTGTGCGTGTGCTTCTGTCAGTAACAGGGATGCAGAGAGGTTGAGCTTCAGCAGGCGCGTTAATTGAATTTAACTAACGCGCGCGCCTGAACTCTCACAGAGAACGAGTCGTTGCTCGCCGGCGGCGATCAACGTGGCCGTGCTCGTGGCTACTGCGATCTGGTGGTGTGCTGGATGCGTGCACGGATGCGTGCGCAAGCAGTGAGAGAGAGGGGATGGATGCACGGTGGCTCACCACCGTTGTCGTGGTTGCAGAGGCCCGGTGACGAATCGACGGCGTCAGCGGCGGGGTCGTCGACGGCGGCGCGGCTACAGGGCGTCTCTGCAGCGGCTCCGGTGTGCAAACAGAAGAGGGGATCGTGGTGGTTCGATTTCTGAAGCTAGGTGGGTGAGTGGTGACCGGGAGCGGCGGCGTTCAACATGGATTCAGTCGGGGGAGAAATTCCGGCGAGATGACAGAGATGGGGGAGACGACGGGGAGAGGGAACTTGGCGGCGGGAGCTCGAGGGAAGGTTCTAGGGTTAGCTAGGGCAAGGCTCGCGGCCCTAGGGCGGCTTTATAGGGGTGCGGGGGCTTGGATCGCCGTCTGCTCGCGGAGATGCCGCCGTGGCACGGCCGGATGGGCGCCGTACACGGGGAAGACAGGGGAAAAAACGAATCGGTACGTGGTTTAAGTGATTGGGCTGGGAGCGAGAGGAAAGGGCCGGGCTGGCGCGGAAGAAAAAGATAGGTGGGCTGGGAGCAGCCCACTCCCCCTTTGGCGCCAGAAATTTTATTTTTAAAATTTGTTCTCCTGTTTTTTTTTTTGCTGAAAAAGGAATTGGAAGAAAAGGAAGGGTTTTAAATTAGTAAAAAATTTGGAAAAATTAGGGGAAGTTAATTAGATCAATAGCAAACAAATGCTAAGTTCTGTTTTCAGAAATTTTGAAATTTGCTTGCTGTTTGTATTTAAACCAAATTTGAATTAAATGGCTTAGTAAGTGATTAAATTTGAAACCAAACTTTTAATAGGGTGAACCCTAGGTTAATTATAAACCATTGATTAAAATTGTTGTATAATTTGCATGAATTCAAATTGGTTGCTGTTTGATGCTTTGATTTGAATTTTAAATGTGATTGGAAATTAAATGATTGATTAAAACCATCAATTTAACAAGTGATCATTATGGAGTAAAATGAAACAAATGGTTGGTTGTATTTGAACTTTTATTTGAACAAAAAGTGTAACATGACAAGTATGAAATAAATGCTTGAATAAAGTTTAAATTTGAATTGTGAAAACAGGGAAAACAGATGCAAATTAATGAGAACAAATGGAAACAATATGATGACATGATGCAATACTTTAATAAACATGAAACAAACATTCTAAAGGGAGTTTTCATACTTGGGATGTTACACCATTCCCCTGCTGTAACGATAGTCCGTCCATCGGAGGCGGATGAGAAGAGGATCCTCCCTCGTGGTAAAACGAGAATGGGTCCTCCATATATGCCTCATAGGCTCCTCCTCGTGCGCCTCCTCCTAGGTACCGGGGTCCTCTGGGATCTCCAAAGCAAGGTACTCGTGCAATACGTCCTCAGAAAAGGACCACATGTTCCTGGGATCATTAAAAAAATGCGGTGCAGGCAAACGAACAAAGCGAGACTTCTTGTCCTCCTTTTCAAATAATATTTTGTAATTAAAATCCCCTAGGGTGCATTTGGACTTAAACAAAGTGTGCGAAGCAAGAGTGTTAAAGTCCGGTCTCCCAGGGGGAAGCAGTTCGTCAGCAAGATCAAGAGGTATATCAGTTTGAGAAAATAAAACACGTGAGGCAATAATACCCCCAAAATTACGCCCCTTAGAAGAATTATGATCAAGACGCCTAACAATTTGCGCACCAATGCTAAAGGAATAAATCTTTTCTTCAGCAGTTAGGATGATGGCAAGATCAAGACTAGAAGTAGCACTAGTGTTTTGACTAGCAATGATACCTTTACAGAGATAATACGCCATATACCTGACCGCAGGGTCTTGAATACACTCTTATTATATTGTTTACCCTTCTTCCGTTGGTGATAGAGTCTTGAGTATAAATCCTGAAGTTCAGTTTGGTTTGTTATCTTCCCATGGTACCCTTGATTCGTTACTCCAATAGTCCTGCAAAAGACGTCAAGAGGCATACTTTTCTTCCTATCATAAAGGAAAAAGTCTACGTGCAGGCTATCACCATCATAGAACTTAAAAATTTGTACAAATATGTAAGTGAGACGTTTATATTGGTCCACTTATACTGTCGTGAAATCCCGCAGACCTGCATTAGAAACAAGTTCATATAACATTTGGTAAATGCCCCAAGCTGATAGGAGATCATCACAAGGATATGAAGATGCTCGAACATCATGCCTTCCATCAAAGTTCAACAAGCGTAAATCCTCAATATCTTCCTTAGGGGTGGTGCTTCATTTGGTGTGTTCTTGAAAGCTTTACTAAGCAAGTCTAATAAAAGTTAACTACAAGAAGAAATATTATAGCAAACCACTTTGGCAACCTTAGGGTAATTAATACATGCATCAAAACAATTTAAATCAACTCAAAACAAGAATGCTAGCTCAAATATCCATTAACCTAGTACAGCAAAATACTCAAGATATACAACACCAATCAAAATTCTACGAGTATAGGCGGAGGAGTCACATACCGGAGAAGACATGTATCAAATTTTAGTACAAATGAGTGGCTAAATAATTAGATCTAATAAATCCGAGGAAGAACAACAAGAACTCAAAATAATTCTGGAGCAATGGAATTTCTCGGGAGAGGGAAAGAGTGGAGGAGCGGGCACTTAAGTGGTGGGCCCCCCTGGGCGCGGCCTATGAGGTGGTCACGGCCACCACCCTCCTAGGTGACTGGTGGTCCTCTTAGGTTGCCCCAGGTGCCACACTGCCCCTTCTTTTGCATAAAAATTTAATATAATTTTTCTGGATTTTTTTCGCGAAACTTTATTTTTGAGCAATTCCAAAATTTCAGTGAATAATTATAACGAAGAAAAATGTTTTCAAATTAATGGAGGACAAAATACAAACTAATTCTACAGGAGTTGTAAGACATTCTACTATGCAAATAACAAGTGGAAAAATGAGGAAACAAGGTGAACACAAAAGAAAACAAAATGGGTGAGGTGGAAAACAAGTGGAAACGGAGGAAAACAAAGTAGAAGAGGTGGAAAAAAGTAGGAAACAAGAGAAAACAAATGGGAACAAGGAGGTAACAGAGGAAAAAACAAATGGAAAACAAGGTGAAAACATAGTTTCATTCATTCAAAATCAAGTTGTTAACAAGTTTGTTCAAGTCTTATCACCAAACCAATTTTATATGAAATAAAACTTTGCACTTCACTAAAACAATTATGCTACCGCAATTTTGATAGACATATTCCCAATCATAATATTTTCAATTGAGTTTAGTCCATATTTCTTATCAATCTTCTTTGGAAAATAAAAAGTGTGCTCTTTATCATTGACATTGAAAGTGACCTTCCCTTTATTATAGTCAATAAAAGCCCCTGCATTATTAAGAAAAGGTCTCCCATGAATAATAGACATATTTTAATCCTTAGGCATTTACAACACAACAAAGTCAATTGATATTAAACAATTAGCAACCTGAACAGGGACATCCTCACAAATGCCAATAGTAATAGGAGTAGATTTATCAACCATTTGCAAAGAGACATCAGTGGTCCATTTTTCCAAATAGAGCCTCTTATAAAGAGAGAGGGGCATACCACTAACTCCAGCACCAAGATTACAAAAGCAGTTCTCACATAATTATTTTTGATAGAGCTAGGAATGGTAGGAATACCTGAGTCTCCAAGATTCTTAGGAATTTTACCATTGAAGGAATAATTAGCAAGCATAGTGCAATTTTCCTCATTAGGAATTCTCCGCTTATTAGTAACAATATATTTCATATACTTGGAATAAGGAGGCAATTTAATATCATCAGTCAAAGGAATTTTCAAGAAGAGAGGTCTCATCCACTCACAAAATTTATTAGAATGTTCTTCTTCTTTACCTTTGAGAGACTTACTAGGAAAAGGCATAGGTTTTGCACCCAAGGTTCTTTTTTTACCATGCTTCCTAGTAGTAAAACCTTCTTTATCATATTTTTTGTTCTTAGGAGGGTTCTCATGTACTCCTTCACTTTCTTCCTTATTGGAAGCCTAATTTTTATCATTATCATGTTCATTACTACTCTCAGTTTCAGCATCAGAGGTAGATATACTATTAGGATCTTTATCAAGTTCTTTATTAGCATCATTACTAATATCATTAGCCTATCTAATTCTTCTATGTTTCTTCTACTTGTTCTTTTTAGGAGTGATAACAACATTTTCATCTAGCATTTGAGAGTCTTGTTCAAGCCTTTTTGGGTGTCCCTCGGGACGAAGAGGATCATGAGTGAAAGCACCACCTCTAGTTTTAACACTACAAGCTTGTTCTTTAATTTGACCAGACATTTCATCAAATATATCTTTTTGCACATTAGTAAGTTGCTCTAATTGAGTCCGAATCATCTGAAAGTGTTTAACAAGACCTTTAACATCATTAACAGTTCTTCCTTAAGTGGCATGCGAATTTTTGATACATAGGGAATTTTCATTCAACTGACTTTGCACTTGGGCATTAAAATAAGTTTGTTTAACAATAAAATAATCAAATTCATCTAAGCATTGTTCGGGAGGTTTATCATAAGTAATATCACTAGAATTAAATTTGTGAAGAGAATGTACCTCTACCATAGGAGGGTGAGTGGTAGGCTCACATAGAGTTTCAATTGGAGGTAAATTCTTCACATCTTCAGATTTAATACCCTTCTCTTTAGTAGATTTATTTACTTCTTGAATGTCTTCAGGATTAAGGAAAAGAACTCCTATTTTCTTGGGTGTAGGCAATGGTATGGGTGCAGGAATATCCCAATCATCATGGTTCTTAGCTATATTACCCAATAATTCTTCAGCTTCTTGCAAAGTTCTTTCCTTGAAAATACAACCATCACAACTATCCAGGAATGTCCTAGATTTAGAGGTTAGTCCATTATAAAATATATCAATAAGTTCATTTTTAGGTATCCTATGATCAGGTCTACCATTAAGAGTGGCATAAAACCTCCCCCAAGCTTTAGGAAGTTTCTCATCCTCCAATTTCTTGAAGTTAAAAATATTTTGTAAAGCTGCATGTTGCATATGAGCGGTAAAATATTTCTCGCAAAAGACACGAGTCAAACATTGAGGAGTCTTGATACAACCATAAGGCAAATTATCATACCACAATTTAGCATCACCTTTTAATGAGAAAAGGAACAACTTAATAGCATAATACCCTCTTATAAAATCTTCATTAGGAAACAACATGCCAATCTCAAACAATTTAGTCAAGTGGGCTATGGCATTATTATTTTCTATACCATCAAAGGGTTCAGTTCCAACTAGAGAAATAAATGAAAGATCAACAGAGAAGCCAAACTTCTCGTCTCTAATGTCCAGAGGAGATTTAGCAAATTCAGGGTCAGGAGAAAACTTGTTTTTCATGGAATGTTTCTCAAGCAGTTTCTTAGAAGTCTCAGATCAGGAGCAGTTTCGTAACTCATATAATTTTTAAATAAATCATCATCAAGTGTATAAGTTTCCTCCAAACAATCACTCCTATCATTATCAGGTCCTTCAGGTGATTGTTCAGGAGTAGATAACAGTTTATTAATTTTTTTAGCATGTTCAATTTATCTAGCTCTAGCAATTTGTGTGTCTAAAAAGGTACCTAGAGAAACAGAGTTACCAAGCACATTAGAAGCATCATCAAATTCATCAGACATAGTTTCAAACTTAGCAGTAATTGCACGCCAAGCATGCGGAGGAGTAACAAGCTTACTCAAAAGAGAAGGTGTATCAAGTGCAACACAGGTGTTCAGAGTTCTACCTTTCTTTGTAGTGGAAGGTAATATAGGAACCTTTCGATCAGTAGTATTTCCCATGATTGTAACATCCCAGGTTTTTGAAAACTTTGAAAAAATTAAAACCCTCATGCATACATGTGCATCATATCATCCCTCATTTTGATTGCATAAAAATTGGCTTTTGATTTGCTAAATACGAAAATTTAGGTATTATTATCTATTGAACCACTTTTGAATTTAAATCATTTTCTAAAAGTAAGTATTTTATTTTGGGGAAAGTATCGTACCAAAATATTCCTTATGTCCTATGCTTTTCAAAACATATTTTTATGTATTTTTCTAAATTGTTTTGGTTGGGTTTGAATTGTTTTTGAATCATTTGGTAAAAAAAACAGAAAAGAAGAAAAAAAAAAGAGAAAACACAACACAGCAGCACCCAGCCCATCTCCCCTCGGGCCGAGCCGATCTCTCCTCGCCCTCACTCTCTGTTGCGCGCGCAACGCAGTCTCAGCGGGCCGGCCCAAACCCCAGCCCCGCAGAGAGCACGCCCCGGCCTCTCTCCTGCTTACTGCTAGGTGGGGTCCCCCTCGCCCACCTCTCATCTCCTTCCTGGAGCCGGACTCCACGTCGCACACGTCACGCTGTCGTCGTTGTGTCCGAGAGGGACACGAACCTCCGCACCGCCTTCCCCTACTGCCCTACCCCTCCCCCAAGGCACCCCTCCCCTTTTATACCGAGCCCCCTCGACGTCTGTGCCCTAGCGCCCTGAAACCCTAATTCAAATCTCGCCGCCACCGCGCCATTGACGCCCCCTCGGGAAGCACACACCGCCGCCGCTATGCATCACGGGAGGCTACACCGAGGACACGAGAAGAACCACCACACCGAGGAGCCCGGAAATGTCGCCGACATCCAAGCCCGACGCTGCACCGCCGTCCTCCTCAACGTCGGCGACTTTCCAGCCACCAGAGTTGCGTCATCGACTCTTGACCGTCAGATCTCCCGCGAACGCCTCCGATTAGGTCGCGAACCGGTACGCACCCCCGCCGTCAGATCTGGATCTGACGATCCAGATCGACTCACTTGTCCATGTCATCCGCCATGCTAGCGCTAGCCGCACCAATCGCAGCACGCCACGTAGCGCCCAGTCCGCGCACAGTCAACTAGTCTAGTTAGCGCGATTTAAAATTGAATTAGAATTTCCAGAAAATTGCTAAAACTTGTAAAATCAATAACTTTGGCTCCGTAACTCAAAATTTAATGATCTTAGACTTTTTGAAATCAGAACAACATGTAGAATAATCTAGGATATTCAAATTTCAACTTTTTAACGTGCACTCACATGTTATTTGTAGATCTGTGTGAATCACTATTTTGGGCATAACTACTAATCTACAAATCCTTTTTAGGTGATCCAAATTTCTATGGATTTGTTTTGATGTCCTCTATCCAGTAGAAGCAGTAGAAAAATCATTTGTGCAACTTTGTAACAGAAACTCTATTAATGTTAATATTAGCCTATATTAACACCCTAGTAATATTAATAATTATAAGTTCATAATTAATTTGTTTTGCATGCATGATAACCATGTTATTAACATCAGAGAATATTATTATTAGTACTTATTGCTAATTGTGAATTTTGTGCATTAAATTGATCATTGCATAACATGCATACATGTTTTTGTGTTGTTATTTTGTTTTGTATGTTATCTTTGTTTTGTATGTTTATGTGTGGCTTGTTTTGCTTGTATTAGATTGTGAAGAAGAGCGAGGCTATCCTTGTTGCTTTTATACTCGTTGTGATTGTTTATCCTATTGCCAAGGCAAGTGACACACCATCAAACCTCCCATATTTTTATTATACATTACTAGTGTTTTGAGTAGTATGCATGATAGGGAATTTTACTAAGTTATTATTATGCTATGAAAAATCCAAAATAGTGTGTAGCCATCCCATAGACTTTATTTTGGAGACTTAGTACTTAGTAGATGCTTATCTTTGCTACAAATTTGTTTTACTCAATGTTGTGGACAAATTCTATGTATAAACTTCAGTGAACCACGTGGGTGGGTTTGGTATTGCGTGGTTGTCGAAAGTTGAGTGTCTCCTTAGGGCCTTTAATCTCCTAAGGGGTTCACTTGAGGAATGCCACCCAGGAAACAAAGAGATTACCAAGTACTCTAAGTTTAGTAGCTTCCAGTGCAGCCCTTTGACAATATGGGCTCTGTCTTGATCAACTAAGTTGTGCGAGTTCAGCCCAGGCTTGACAAGAAGATGTAGAATAATTATAGGTGGAACGGGTCTTGCCGGTTGGGTTGAATTCTTTCTTCTAAAATATCTCGTCTCAATTCTCTCATTTCCTTAATGCACTCCGCGTGTATTGGATGTTTGGGCTAATTGAAGACAAAGGGTGAAAGTGCACAACCTCTCAGAGCTAGAAACTATGATCATAGCCGTGTCCCCGGTAATTGACGACTTCGAGCAGCTGAACAAGGATGGACAGAAGAATCTCAACATCGTTTTAAAGAAGTAAAAATTGGCTAAGGAAATATTAATTGTGGTGCACATGGGTTTGTCCCATGGTGCCAATCTTTGAAAACAAAACTCTTTTTCAAAAGTGTTAGGGAAAAACTTGCTTTTTGCAAATAGGCTAAACTCCACCAAGCCAAATATGCATGTTGTTTAGACTTGCCATTTTATATACACCATAGTGTCATTTTCCAGTACATCAAATTGTACTGACCTCCTTCGAGGGCTGCATATTCCAACATACAGGAAATTCTGATGATGAAGTTTGATCAAGTGCTTGGACTCGAGTCTACACCCAACATGTAATGCGTGTAGCGCATGATTCAAGATGGAGGCCCATTGCTACCTTTATTTCTATTGTTTAGAACTTTGAGTTTTGCTAGTCTTTCGAGACTATGCACTTTGTAATAAAGCTATACTTGGCTATTCTGGATCTTTTGTAATAATTTTGATACTTATGCAATGATACTTTACATTTTGTTTTGTGGTTCTAGCATTGATCCAGGGACTAGCACTTAACACCGTAGTTCTTACATTACTAAATGTGAGGGAGCTACAATGATAGATAATAAATTGCAGAAAACAATATAATTCTCAAGTGGGCTTACAAATAAAGCTATGCTCCCCGGCAACGATGCCAGAAAATAGTCTTGATGACCCACAAGTGTAGGGGATCACAATAGTCTTCGAGGTTAAATATAGCCCAATTTATTGATTCGACACAAGAGGAGCCAAAGAATATTTATAATCCTTAAAAATTGAGTTGTCAATTCAATTGCACCTGCAAATTATCTTGCTTCACACAATTTTCAGTAGTAACATCAATATAATAGCAGTAGTAGTTTAATTGTAATAGAAGCAGGAAAACAGTAGTAGCAATAGTAACGATGAATGAAAACGGAATTAGTAGCAATGCTTAAAACACCATAGGCATAGGGATGGATGTAAGGGTGTTGCATGAATGATATTTACCATGTAATAGAGGTAACAAAGGGAAGCAAAAATATATAAGAAAGTATCCAACTCACAAACTATCATAGGCATGTTTCCTTGAAATAAGAACTTGCACGACATATTTTTTCCTACCATCCCGTTGCTGCGGAGCCAAAAAGGAACTAATGGTAATTAAGGTACTTGTTCTCCCAAACAAAGGAGCAAAGCATTAACATACAATGGAAACATTTAATCCTTGAACTAGAGTCCATCCCCTCTCATATCTGATATGTCATAAACGTATCCTTAATTTATGATGTTCCATGTTGTTTTCTTATTGTTGCCCACATGTTTGCTATACATTTTATGTCATTTTTATTGATTTTCCAGACTAACCTATTGACAAGATGCCACAGAGCCAGTTCCCTGTTTTCTGTTGTTTTTAGTTTTAGAAAAGTTGTTCTATAAATATTCTCGGAATTGGAAAATTCGAAGCCCGGAAGTCTTAGAAATCCTGGAGGTTCCACGGAGTCCCGAAGAGACCCGTAGGGGGCCCTCGGGGGGCCCACACCATAGGGTGGCGCGACCCCCTGGCCGCCAGGGGATGGTGTGGGGACCCTGAGCCTCCACCGCCTCTGCCATTTCGCCAATTTATTCCCCCTGAGGCGTAAACCCTAAAGAGATCCCACTTTAACCCGATAAACACCCGAGGCCGCCATCACCATCATCCCGAGATCGGGAGGGTTCTGGATCTCTCCCCGGCACCCTACCGGAGGTGGAAATCATCACCGGAGGGGTCTACACCACCATGCCCTCCTCCGAAGTAATGCGTGAGTAGTTCATCCCTGGACTATGGGTCCATAATAGTAGCTAGATGGTCGTTCCCTCCACTTTGTACCTCATGTTTAGATCTTGTGAGCTTCCTAACATTATCAAAATCATCTTTATGTAATGCTACATGTTGTGTTTGCTGGGATCTGATGGATGTTCAATGCTATGTCTTCTGATTATCAATCTATCATGCTATATTCATGCATATGTTATTTATGATCTTGCATGCTCTCCGTTGTTAGTAGATGCTCTGGCCAAGTAGATGCTAGCAACTCCAAGAGGGAGTATTTATGCTCGATAGTGGTTTCATGCCTCCTTTTCATCTGTGCTCGAGTTACAGAAATGTGACGGATGGAGGATGTGTTGTTGCCATTATGGAGAAAACAACAATGCTTTGTCTAAGGATGATGTTATTGTTTACATTAAACACTTTGCTTACTGCAATTATCTGTTGCTTGCAACTTAATACCTAGCGTTTGTTCGGATGATATTCGAAGGGTGGATTTTTAGTCATAGATGCAGTTGGATAATGGTCTATGTATCTTGTTGTAATTCCCACATGAATAACATAGTAATCTTTACGTCTTGCATATGCACTACGGTGCAGCCTTCATTTCTTTCAATTGTCCAGCTATAATTTGTTCACCACACATGCTATTTATCTTTCTCGGAGAGACACCACTAGTGAACTGTGGACCCCGGTTCTTTTTCCTCATACTGATAAACACCCACTGCTTTCATGCTGCTCTCATACTATTCCTACTGTTTTCCAACTATTTTCCACACCATACGTTTAACCTCTTTGTGTTCGGCAAAACCGGTGAGATTGACAACCTCGCTGCTTCGTTGGGGCAAAGTGATTTGACTGTGTTGTGCAGGTTCCACGTTGCTTCTGAACCGGTAGTGCGTCCTGCCATCTTAGCTGTTTCACCTTCTGGAGTTACTCCTTCCTCCTCCTGGTCGATTCAACCTTGGTTTCTTTTCCGAGGGAAACTTGCTGCTGCACTCTTCATACCTTGCTCTTGGGGTCTCCCAACGAACGTGTGTCTACACGCATCAATATCCCAACCATGTCACCTTGGGGTCTCGGGTTCCAGACAATAATAAGTATATACAACCAGTAGATATGATCCAAAATAACAATTATATCCATAAAAATATAACATAAATCATGGCACTCGGGACCTAGTGACAAGCATTAAGCACTCCAAGCGGCAACAACGATAATAAACAACACTAGTGGATACTAGGAATCAAGCCCTAACAATCTCGTGATCTATTACATGATGAATCTCGTCCAATCCCAACCATGCACTCTGCCTACATCAGGGAATTACTCACACATTAAAGGGGGAATCATGGAGGGTTGATCCCCCTCGAACCCCTATCCCGGTAGGGTGCTAGAACGGGAACTTCCGTTTCCCGATCTTGGCGGAGCTGCAGATCGTTTTCTAGAAAATGCATCAGGGTTCATAGTTTTTAGGGACAAAGGAGTAAGATGGCCAAAGGGGTCCCTGGGGGTGGTCCCAGGCCCCAGGGGCCCACCAGGCGCGGCAAGAGGGGGGCCACGACCACCACCCCCTGGGGGCCTAGTGCCTCTCCTCTGGTTGCCCTTCTAGCTCCTAGAGTTTTTCAGTGAGAAATAAATTTCCATATTTTTCTGGAATTTTCTGACGAAGTTGAATTTTCTAAACAAAACCAAACACCAAGGGTAATTCTGCTGAAAACATCGTTAGTCCGTGTTAGTTTGATCCAAATCATGCAAATGTGAGGGAAACAATAAGAAAAGTGGTTGGAAAACTAGATACGTTTACGACGTATCAGACTACGCCTCTTGAAGCCAAGAAAAATGAACCTATAAATTCTATACAAGTTTAAATAAATGAGAATATGCGATTTTTAGCTCAAATACGTGCTAGAAGAGAAAGAGATACTGAAATTGTTGAAAAAGTTGCTAAAAGTGGGCCTGTTAAAATTTATACCATCCAACCCTTTGAGCATGTGAAAACTTTCAGTACCAATGAGTATCCTAATGATTCTAAACATGTTGATGTCAAAACAAATGGTATTGAAGAGGTCATGACTTTAGGTATAAGGAGGCCCAAATGTTCGTAGATCAAGAATATTTCTAGTGAGAAAATTGTTGCTAGTGGGATTGAGGATAATATGACTTTAGGAGAAATTGTTTCCACCATGTTTGAGGATGATAAACTTGATTTTGATAATTTCACCATCTCTGATATTATAAAATTTCTCCAAAAATTAGCGCAAGATCCTTATGCTAGTAAGATAAATATTGCTTTCACTAAACATATCACTAATTCTCTCATGGAAGCTAGAAGAAAGGCACAAACTTGAAGCCTCTATTCCTAGAAAATTACAAGATGGTTGGGATCCCACTATTAGAATAAGAGTGAATGATTTTGATTTCAATGCTTTGTGTGATTTTCGTGAAAGTTCGTCTATAATGCCTAATAGTTTATATAATATGCTTGATTTGAAGCATTTAGATGAGAGTATTTTGGGAGTGCATCTTATAGACTCCACTGTTAAAATACATTTGGTAAGGAATGATGTTATTATTATTTATAATGATCATTATGTCCCTATTGATTTTCTCGTATTGGATATTCCATGCAATGCTTCTTGTCCTATCATTTTGGGGAGACCTTTTTTTCGCACCATTGGTTCCATTATTCATATGAAAGAGGAAATTATAAGATTCCAGTTTCCCCTTAAAAAGGAAATGGAACATTTCCCTAGAAAGATAATAAGGTTACCTTTTGAGTCACTTGTGAGGACTACCCATGATTCTATTGATAATACTTAATTCGTTCTTCATGCCTAGCTAAAAGGCGTTAAAGAAAGGGCGTCTAGGAGGCAACCCACTTTTGTTTTCCATTGTTATCCTTTTGTTTTATTTTTTTATTTTCTGTTTTGGAAGTTTTTACTTCTGTAGAAACTGATCGTTATCCTTTTTATTTCGATTTTTTTGCCAAGAGTAACCTCTAATAGAGAGGTAGTGCGACTTGGGGAAGTTATTGTCCTGAAATAGATTTCTAGGTTGTTACCAAAAACGTCATATCTCATAGCCAGAATGTCAGATTGCTTTGAACCAAAATAGACACATGAACCAGGTTGTTATCTAACTATCGTCGGTTTACCAATTTTTGATTTGAGCAACAGAAGACTTCCGAAAAAAATCATCTTTATCGATTGTTCTGTTTTGATAGATATCTACCAATATTTGCATTTGCATCTTAATCTCTTTCTTTTTATGTTCTTTTGAGGGGAAGTTCTTTTAAATAAGTTGTGACAGTAGATAATGTTTTAATTTGAGTGTGATACTTGTGTTGAAACTGAACCAAGTGGATTTATTATTTTGATTACACTAACGTTGCTAATGAAGATTGTGAGAAGTTTTAGGTGGAGGAAGTTTTCAAGTGCACGGAGAGAAGAAGGATGTGATGAGATGAAGGATGGACAAAAGCTCAAGCTTGGGGATGCCCATGTCACCCAATACATATCCAAGAATTACAAGCGGCAAATCTTGGCGATGCCGAAGGAATCCTCTTCTTCATCAACAAAAATAGCAGGTGTCTTTCAAAACACTATATTTTTATTGCTTCACATGATATGTGTTATTATTGGAGCGTATTTTTACTTTACTTTCAGTTTGTTTTGCTTTATTTTCTGTAGCTTTTGGTTGGATCCTAGAACTCTTATTTTGGGAGAGACACGCTCCGTTTTCATTGCCTAGAACACTCTTGTTTTCGCTCTTATTGTTCTGCGAGTGCTCGGTTTTTGCTAGTACTGTGTTTAGCTCTTGTTTTTCACTCGAATTTTGTTCAGAGCTTGTTGGTTTGCTTCAGTTATATTTTATCAACTCTCTGGTCTTTGATGATTATTTGTTTTGGTAGTTGTTTCGAATAAGTTGATTGGTGTTGGAGAAGAGTAAATTGTTTCATGCTTATAGTGGTGCAATAGGAACCTTGTTTTGACTGTGGCTTAGGCTTTGCCATGTCATTTTGATGTTATTTTAATTGTGTTCTTAGTTATTTATGATGTATCATAACTAGTCTCAAATAGCTGAGAGTGCTTAATGTGTCATTGAATTTAATCATGTGTTGTTCTCTCATATTGAATCATGGTATTGTGGTATTTCTCCTTTGATTGTTTTATCTGGCTTGATTTTGTGCATACTCTCACCATGTTATGAATACAAAAAAATTAACCTCTAGCCTTGATGATAATTTAGTTTTTTACTTGTAATATCACTTCATGCTTTGATTAATGATGTTTTGTCGCTATGCATGATGATGGCCGTTATTACTCTCTTAGTTGGTCGCTCAGTCTTCTGCTAGCCTACACCTGTACTAATTATGAGCTCTAATTGTGCATCCAACTCCCCAAAACCAAATTTTGCCAAATGTGTCCACCATATTTACCTATATGTGTTATTTAACCGCCACTCCAAATAAATTTATCGTGTGCTACCTTTAAACCTTCAAAATTCTAACATGTTTTGTGTTCTTGTTTTAGCTCAAGAGGAAGTAGTTTAAAGTTTATTATGGTTTGTGTCAACCAAAGTTCTTCTTCTTTATTTAACCCGATGAATATGGAATATATGCGCATCTAAATTTGGAGAGAGCTGGTGCCAAAGAATAACAAAAAGGTACTTCCCCGTGGTTTGATGAAACCTGGTGGGTACCCGTGAACACGGCTAGCCCTGGTTTGTGAAACAAAGGTGGGGGAAGTGACACACTAATAAAACGATAGAAACCGCTCTCAAACGTATGAACACTTTTCTTAACATGGATTATGATAAGTTTTTCATTTCCATTAGTTGACATAGACATAACCTCTCTCAAAATTGTTTTCAATATCTTTGTTTGATCAAATAAAAAGCTATAGAACATGAGTAATCCCTGCTTTCCTCTGTGAAGGGACTTTCTTTTACTTTTATGTTGAGTCTTCATCTTCTTACTTTATGCACCAACTAAGAGAGCATAGTTGTCATTCGGATAATAATGTGCATAGTCCCAAAATTTATTATTGATTGATTCATGATTGTGGTATTGCTTACTCTCAAATTATTTGCATGTAGTCACCATTTAAACTTTGAAGGTGTCCTGGCATTTATGATTTGCTACCACACGAAGGATTAACTGGATTCCACTTTCTTATGTTTTTTCTTTATGATTTAAACAATTTTATCACTTCCAATGTTTCATTATTCATTTTCTTTTGTTTGTGTTTCTTTTCATGTGCAACATGGTTGCTAAGTTTACATCAGTTGAAATAATATTTATCATGCCTTTGTTAAAGTACTTTGATCTCAGCTTGCAATGCTTTTACATAACGTTGATCAAGATTTGTGTTGGCTTTATTTCGCCTCAAAAATTATTTTATTATCACTTACCTACTCGAGGAAGAGCAGGAGTTAAGCTTGGGTATGCTGATACATTGCTAACATATCTATAATTTTTATGCTCCATGCTTGTTTTCTATCCAATACCTTTTGTTTTCTACATGTTTTCTACCGTTTCTGGACGTTTTCATAAACTAACTTATTAACAAGATGCCTCAGGCCAGCTGTTGTTTTCTGTTGTTTTTCTATTTCAGAAATGTTATTAAGGAAATATTCTCGAAAAGGGGTGAAAATCCATGCAGATCAATTTTTACCTGGAACGAAGACGGAGTCCAAAGGAGATATAGAGGGGTGCCAGGCGCCCCCTAGGCCACGCCTAGTGGGCCCCTTTGAGCTCCGGGCACCGCCTCACGTCCCCTCTTCGCCCATAAATTTCCTTCGACCCTAAAAATCACGGGGACAGAGTTACTTTCCAACGAACCTATTAACAAGATGCCATGTTGTTTTCATGACATTTGCTACATGTTTTCTATACACTTTACATAATTTTTACGGATTTCCTAGGACTAACCTATTAACAAGATGCCACAGCGTCAGTTCTTGTTTTCTGCTGTTTTTGGTTTCAGAAAAGTTGTTTCGGAAATATTCACGGAATTGGACGAAACAAAAACTCAGGGTCTTATTTTTCTGTCACGTACCCGGAGTCGAGAGGAGACCCGGAGGGGATCCACAGGGTGGCCAGACCATAGGGCGGCGCGGCCCCCCTTGGCCACGCCACCAGGTGGTGTGGGCCCCTTGGCCGCCCACCGACACCGCCCTTTCGCATTATTTAAGCTCCTTTTCGGGAAAACCATAAATACCCAAGCCTCCATCCACGAAAAGTTTTGTAGCCGCTATCATCGTCAACCCTAGTTCGGGAGGATTGTGAAGCTCTCCTCGGCACCCTGCCGGGAGGGGAAATCATCACAGGAGGGCTCTATATCACCATGCCTGCCTCCGGAGTGATGCGTGAGTAGCTCATCCTTGGACTACGGGTCCATAGCAGTACCTAGATGGTTGTCTTCTCCTCTTTATGCCACCATGTTTAGATCTTGTGAGTTGTCTAACATGATCAAGATCATCTATCTGTAATGCCACATGTTTTGTTTGCTGGTATTTGATGAATATTGAATGTTATGTCAAGTTGATAATCAATATATCATGTTTATGTTATTTATGATCTTGCATGCTCTCCATTACTAGTATATGCTCTGGCCAAGTTGATGCTTGTAACTCCAAGATGGAGTATTTATGCTCGACAGTGGGTTCATGCCTCTTTTCCATCTGTGCTCGAGTGACAGAAACGTGAAGGATGGGGGATGTGTTGTTGCCATTAGGGAGAAAACAACAATGCTTTGTCTAAGGATAATTTTATTTTTTACACTACGCACTTTACTTAATGCAATAGTCTGTTGCTTGCAACTTAATACCCGAAGTCTGCTTGGATTACGTTCTGAGGGTGGATTATTAGTCATAGATGCAGTTGGATTATGGTCTATGTATTATGTTGTAATGCCCGCATGAATCTCATAGTAATCATCATGTCTTGCACATGCACTATGGTGTAGCCTCTATCTCTGTCAATTACCCAGCTGTAATTTGTTTACACAACATGTTATCTATCCGTTTTGGAGAGACACCACTAGTGAACTGTGGACCCCAATCCATTCTTTTACACTGATAATATAACCACTTCAAACATTGTTTTCCTTTCATTCACTGCAATCATACATCATTTTCCACATTATACATCTAATCCTTTGTGTTAGCAAAACCGGTGAGATTGACAACCTCACTGTTTCGTTGGGGAAAAGTATCTTGGTTGTGTTGTGTGAATATTCCACGTTGCTGCTGAGCCTGGTAGTGCGACCTGCCAACATCAGTTGTCATCAACCTTCAGAAGTTATTTCTTTCACCTACTGGTCCGATTAAACCTTAGTTTCTTACTGAGTGAAAACTTGTTGCTTTATTTTTCATACCTTCCTCCTGGGGTCTCCTGACAAACGTGTGTTTACACGCCATCAAGTTACTTTCCACGAAACATATAGAGAGGCGACGTCACCTCGAAAGTCTAATCTAGGGCTTTTAGAGTCCTGCTCTGGCACTCTGCCAGACAGGGGGGTCATCACCGGAGGCCTCTCCATCGCCATGATCGCCTCTAGACATATGCGTGAGTAGTTCATCTCGGGACTACGGGTCCATAGCATTAGCTAGGTGGTTGTTATATCCCCTATGCCTCGAGTCTCGTGAGCTGCCTCACATGATCGAGACCACCGTTATAAAATTGTGCATGTTGTGTTTGTTGGGATCCGATGAACCATGAGATTATGATTATTTTGTTCATGTCAATCTGAGATGCTTCACTTATATTTGTACAGAGTGTTAATGTTGTCTTGCAATGCTCTCTGGTGTTTATGATTATCTTGTCCACATAGTTTTTTTCACCTCCAAGAGAGGGTTTATATGCTAGATAGTTGGTTCATGCCTCCTTGTTGCCTGCGCTCGAGTGATAGAAACATGTGGGGGAAGGATGTGTTGTTGTCAGTAGGGAGAAAATAGTTGTGCTCTTGTCTACGGATGGGAACCACTGCTTACATTACATATTGATCTTACTGAATTTGTCTGTTGCACACATAGCAATCACTTTGTTGCTGCAACTTAATACCAAGGGATTAGCTGGATAGCTTTCTTGAGGTGGACTTTTAGATATGGATGCATGTTGGATAGCGGTCCATATGCTTTGACGTAGCGCCTACAATGTTAGAACCTGTGAACTTTATCTCATCATAATAGTATTGTTATACGTTCATGATTTGTCAATTGCCCAACTGTAGTTTGTTCACCCAACATGTTTGTTCTTTGGAGAGACACCACTAGTGAACCTATGCCCTCCTGTCCTATTTTCCACATATTGCAAACCTTATTTTAAGCACTTTTAATGATTGTGATCTCGCTATTCCATTTTTAATTTTATTGTTTTCCAAGACTCTAAACGTTTAATTGTCCTATTTTCAGCAAGACCGAAAGATTGACAACCTTCCGGAAAGTTGGGGCGAGAGAGTTTGTGTTTGTGTGCAGGTTCCACACTCCCATCAACTACACACCAGTAATTTTCTAGCACCGTCGATAAAGCAACCTTCTTCAAGACTGCGAAGTCCTACTGGTTCGATAACCCTGGTTCCATTATTAGGGGAAAACTTAGTCTAGACTACATCATACCTTCCGCTTGGGGTATCCCAACAAGCGTGTGATCATGTCAACATCAACAAGCAGTAGGAACAGTCGCAAGCAGCATTGGCAGAAGCACAACAATGGCCAACAATAACATGCAAGCACTACAATGGGATCAGAATCAGTGCATGTCACATGACACGAAAAAACTCAAATCAATCACCACCTACAGATCTATCAAGTGAAAATCAACATAACGCATACAGATCTAGCAGTTACCCTTCTATCCTCCTAGAATGAGGCAGTGAGCAATCGTCGTCCACTACTGACAACCAGCGGTAACCACCGCTCAAGATTCAAACCAAATCCAAAGAGAATCTTCGATCAAACTACAATCTAACATCTACAAGAGAAAATGCAGGGCTAGAATTATTTACCCGAGGAGTGCTGGTCATGCAGATGGTGTCAGAGTCGAGGAAGACGGCTGATGCAGACGTGATCACACGCTCGTTGGATAACCCCAAGTGTAAGGTATAATGTAGTCTAGCAGAAATTTCCACCAATTAAAGAACCAGGGTTATAGAACCAGTAGGACTTCGAAGTCTTGGAGAAGGTTGCTTGTTGCACGCGGGATCAACAATCGTGGACCTGCACACAAAACACAAACTCTCTCTTGTCCCCAACTTTCCGAGAAGGTTGTCAATCTTCCGGTCTTGCTGAAAACTAGAGACTCAAAGCTATAGAGTAATGAAAAGTAACATAAGTAAAAAAACAGTGTTGCAAGGAAACAATGATGAAAGTGCTTTAAAGAAGGTTACGGTTATGGGCCATAGTTTCACTAGTGGTGTCTCTCCAAAGAAAACAAACATTCTGGGTGAACAAATTCCAAGTGGGCAATTGACAAATCATGAACGTACAATACTATTATGACGAGATATAGTTCACGGGTTCTAACATAGTAGGCATTACGACAAGGCATATGGACTTCTATACAGCATGCATCCATATCTAAAATCCCACCTCAAGAAAGCTATCCAGCAAATCTCTCTGGTATTAAGTTTCAGCAACGACGTGATTGTTTTGCGTGCAACAGACAAATGCATTAAGAACAATACGTAATGTAAGAAGTAGTCCTCGTCCGTAGTAAAGAGCATCATTTTTTTCTCCCTAGTAGCAACAACACATCCCCCATCTGTCACGTTTCTGTCACTCGAGCACAGATGTAAGGGGGCGTATGAACCCACTGTCTAGCATATAAACCCTCTCTTGGAGGTGAAAACAACTATGCGGCCAAGGTAATCATAAACACCGGAGAGAATTGCAAGACAACATTAAAACTCTCTACAAATATAAGTGAAGAATCTAAGATTGACATGCACAAAATAATCATAATCTCATGGTTCATCGGATCCTAGCAAATACAACATGCACAATTACATACCGATGGTCTCGATCATGTGAGGAAGCTCACAAGACTCTAAACATGGAGGCACAAGGGAGAGAACAACCATCTAGCTATTTCTATGGACCCCTAATCCCGAGATGAACTACTCACGCATCAGTCCGGAGGCGATCATGGCGATTTAGAAGCCTCCGATGACAATTCCCCTCTCCGGCAGGGTGCCGGAACAGGACTGCATAAGTCCTAGATTGGACTTTCGAGGTGACGGCGCCTCTCTCATTGTTTCGTGGAAAATAACTTTGTCCCCGAAAAGCGAAGAGGTGACGAGATGCGGTGGCCAGGGCAGCCAGGGATTCACCAAGCTCGGCCTAGGGAGGGGCGGCACATGGCACCCCCTGGCCCCCCCTCCGGCCCTTCTTTGGGCTCCATCTTTGTTTTGGGTAAAAAACGATCTCCGTGGATTTTCAGCCCTTTCTGAGAATATTTATTTAAGAACTTCTCTGAAATAGAAAAATAGCAGAAAACAACAACTGGCCTAGGGCATCTCGTTAATAGGTTAGTATATGAAAACATCCGTAAAACGAAGGAAAACATACTAAAACATGTACAAAACATAAGGGGATTGGGTAGGAAACAAGCATGTAGCATCGAAAATTATAGATACGTTTGCAACGTATCAGCATCCCCAAGCTTAACTCCTGCTCGTCCTCAAGTAGGTAAGTGATAAAAAACTAATTTTTGAGGTGACATGAAGCAACCACAATCTTGATCAACATTATTTAAAAGCATTGCAAGCTGAGATCAAAGTACGTTAACACAGGCATGATAAATATTATTTGAACTATTGTAAACTTAGCAACTATGTTGCACATGAAAAGTAACACAAATAAATGACAATGAATAATGAAGCATTGAAAGTGATAATTTTGTTTCAGTCATAAAGAAAACATAATAAAGTGGTATCCAGATTTTCCTTCGTGGGGCAGCAAAGCATAAAGGCCAGGACACCTTCAAAGTTTAAATGGTGACTAGATAAAAATAATCTGAGAGCAAGCAATAACATAATCATGAATCAACCAATAATAAATTTTGGGACTGTGCACATTATATTCAGAATGACAACTATGCTCTCTTAACTGGTGCATAAAGTAAGAAGATGAAGACTCAGCAAAAAAGTAAAAGAAAGACCCTTCGCAGAGAGAAGCAGGGATTACTCATGTGCTAGATCTTTTTATTTAACTAGTTGACTTGCACGTGCCATGCACGTATTCATTACCAAAAGAAAATCTTTAGAATTTTAGTAATGGTGCACGTGTGACATTAAGATTTGCTACTTAAATGACCTAAATATCAGATTTATATTGAAAGACACTTTTAGTAATGCAAATATTCTATCAAACGATCTTTGTATAATTTGACAAATTTTGGTCAAATATAAATCTTGAAAAGCACGTATGAAAATGAATTAAATAAGAACGTAACACAGATACGGTGAACTAAAATCAATGAACATAGAAATACTATATTCGTTTAGTTTCTACAGTAAAGAGTGCATGGTGCATATATTAAATTTACATTGGACAATCAATGCATGATATGAGAACTGCTGCTTGGTAGAACTCAAAATCACCATGTACACGCACACATACATTATCCAGGATTCCAAACGTCAGACTAAGAAACGTCCATCTGTTTGTTCAACTATTTTTTTCATAGGTACAACCTTATTTATGAGTTCCTTCACACCCAATGGAGCAGCATCTTCATCAGATTCTACAGCAGCAACATCGTCAAAAATATGCACAACACATGAACACAATATTTAAACTTATTAATATCTTAAGGAATTGCCAATATAATTCGTTTTCCCATTTTGTTCAATTTTCATGTAATAATTTATTGGAGTATGAAATAATTTGAAACATACCTTAGTTTCATCTTGAGTAGCATTACTTAAATCATGTGAAATTCCCAGTTCATCCAATACAACATCAAGGTCTTGCAACTTTTTTTTGAGCAACTCTTTTGGTGGAGTAAGTGGAATTACAGCTTTCTGAACTGCACAAATATTGCAGTTATGCTTAATGTGTTCAAATATTTTGAAGTCAAATAATATTATAGACATAACGCAGTCAAATTGTAAAAATAACCTACACATGTTTATGATCAGTGAAAAAACAGACAGCAAATCTGGAATACTATCATACAAGAAAATCGAAGGAGAACATTGCAGCATCTTTCATGGCCATAGGGGGCGGCCGCTTTGCCTCCGCCACACCGCACAAGTACTGACGAACATGAAGGTCACCGGCATGAAGGCATCAATAGATGCTTCTTAAACTGTTGAGATTGGTCTTAAATAAGGTGTTCTCCTCTGCAGCCATAAGTGACATTGTTGTCACAAACATTACAAATTGTGTATCCAGGTCAAACCATTTTTTAAAGGTGATCAAGCTAAAGGTATTGTGGATTTTCCTGCCTCATCTTGCGCGAGGGCGGAGGTTGCAACAAACATCAACCGGTTGGTTCGCTTTTAGAGGGCTAGTACTTCGGCCGCGTCCCATGACCAATCACCGGGACAAGAAAGTCAAGGGACAAGGCCTACAAATAAAAATATCATCTCAAAATGAGCCGTGGTGTGAGAAAAAGGCTCCATAAAAAGGATTATTAAGTTATTAACCACATCTAAAAATGATAAAATAAGAAAAAGAATGATTATCCTATTTAAACTGCAAGGGCTTCGCAATGATGAGAAAATATTACTTCATACGGGCTCGATATTTCTAGCTCAAGCTCGCACACATATCTGCATCCAAAGAACTTTTAGGTCATTCTAAGAGTGTTATACAAATGAACGGACAAACCTGCACCGAATTCTTTGAATTTTTTGGTTTTTGACACATGTAACAAAAATTCAGATCGAAATCTCCAAGTAAGCATTAGACAAAGATAAAATATTGTTCCATGATGCAAGTCTTCGAGTCATATTAATGCCAGTTAAAAATGCCCGGACAAACCTGCACCGAATTCTCTGAATTTTTGGTTCTTTGCCACGGGAAAAAAAGAGTCGGATGGAACTCTGCCGATAAGCATTAGAAAAAGATAATATTATTCCGTGATGCAAAAGAAACATTTTTCAAGCAAGTCGTTCTTACTCTTTTGCTCTTCAAGTCGTTAAAATCAACAAGGTCGTCTGGCTTGGCATGAGAGATCTATTCCTCACTTCATCTCCTCTGTCTAATTGCTTCTTAGAAAGTATGTTGGCAAAACTCTTGTCACCGATATTGCAAAGCAACCACACACAAAATCAGTACCAATCGGTTTGGAAAGGTAGGAGGATGAACCTTGTTTGCTTCGGTTGTTTATTCTTCAGCACAATTTGGTGAGGACAGGGCAACAACCGATTGAGTGAAGAGCCGCTGAATAATAGCGCTTCCTCATCCATGATCCCATGGGAAAACTGAAACCAATATGAGAACATAGGCGGTCAGTGGTGGACTCCGATTGAAAGAGAGGCACCGCTGCTACGCATCAACAAAGAGATGGTAGTAGTCCGGTAGGAAAGGAAGGAGAGGAGGGGGCACGAAGGGGCCAGGGCAAGGCGCAGCAGTGCCTGCGAGGCCGTCGTTGCATAAGGCCATGGGGCCGATGGGAAGCACGGTGGTGGCGGGGCAGGCGTGGTTTGGCGGCCTCGTGCGCCGGCGAGAGGAGGGCGGCCGGCGGTGGCGATGGGGCTGGCGTGGTTACATGCGTTTGTTCGACCGCTAGCGTACCGCTTCGGGTACTTACCGGTGGCAATTTCTAGTAATTTTAATTGTGTCAAGTAGCTCAACATTGGAGCAATTTTATCCGTTTAATCTACGTGGTTTGACGATCGAGATTGAATGTATCTACGAAGTTTGCTCTTTTATAAGTAGTTTAGATAATTGATTGGTGGAAGGGTAAAATGGTAAAAGTTAGAACGGACCAACCAACCAACTAACCAAGGAAGCCTTAATGTCTTTATTATTAGGTAAAGATAAAATAGAGGTATTGAAAACAATTTTGAGAGAGGTGTATGTCTATGTCAACGAATGGTAATGAAAAACTTATCATAACCCGTGTCGAGCAAAGTTTCTAGACTTTCGAGAGCGGTTTCCATTAGCATGTTTTCTTATGGTTGGCACCCCCCCCCACGCATTATCTTTCACAAACTAGAGCTAGCCATACCGACGAGTGACCACCAACATTCATGAAACCATGGGGAAGTGGCTTTTTTATATTATTAGAGTTCATATTATTTGGCACCAACTCTCTGCAAATTTAGACGAGCACAGATTCCATACTCATTGGGTGAAATAAGGGAGAAGAACTTTGCTTGACATAAGCCATGATAAACTTTAAACTACTTCCTCATGAGCTAAAACAGGAACACAAAATAGGTTTAGTAATTTTGAAGGTTTAAAGGTATCACAGGAGAATTTTCTTGGAGTGGCGGTGAAATACCATATATAAGTAGGTATGGTGGACACATTGGAAGACTTTGGTTTTTCTAAGTTGGATGCACGAGTAGAGTTCATACTCAATACAGGGTGAAGGATAGCAAAAGACTAGGAGCGACCAACTAAGAGAGCAATAACGGCCATAATCATGCATAGCGACAAAACATTATTAATCAAAGCATGAAGTCATATTACAAGTAAAGAACTAAATGATCATCAAGGCTCGAGGTGAATTTGTTTATAGTCATAACATGGTGTGAGCATGCGCCAAGTCAATACAGATAAGTCATTCAAAGGAGAATACCACAATACCATGCTTCGTTACGAGGAAACAACACATGATTTAATTTCAGTGGCACATTAAGCACTCTCAGCTATTTGATACTAGTCATGATACATCATATAATACTAAGAACACGATTAAAATAACATCTAACATGACATGCCAAAGTCTAAGCCACAGTCAAAACAAGCTTTCTATTGCACCATTAGAAGCATGAAATATTTTACTCTTCTCCAACACCAATCAACTTATTTGAAACAACTCTCAAAGAAAATAATCATTAAATCCCAGAGAGCTAATAATATATATAACTAAATCAAACCAACAAGATCTGAACAAAATTCGAGTAAAAAATAAGAGTTAAACGCAGTACTAGAAAAAACTGAACACTCACGGAACAATAAGAGTGAAAACTAGAGTGTTCTAGGCAATGAAAACGGAGTGTGTATCTCTATAAACTAAAATATGCTAGGATCCAACCATAAACTACAGCAATTCAAAAAAAAACTTAAAGCAAAATAAAATGACGCTCCAAGAATAACACATATCATGTGAAGCAATAAAAAATATAGTGTTTTGAAAGAAACTGTTATTTTTGTTGATGAAGAAGAGGGTGCCTTGGGCATCCCCAAGCTTTGACGCTTGTACTTCTTGGATATGTCTTGGGGTTACATGGGCATCCCCAAGATTGAGCTTTTGTCCGTCCTTCATCTTCTCATATCATTCTTCTCTCCCTACACTTGAAAACTTCCTCCACCTAAAACTTCTCACAATCTTCATTAGCAACGTTAGTGCATCAAAATAATAAATCCACTTGGTTCAGTTTCAACACAAGTCAAACACACATTTAAAACATTAGATAATATCACAAATTCTTTAAAGGCTCCCCCCCACCCCCGCCTCTGAAAGAATCTAAAAAGAAAAAGATTAAGAGGCAAATGCAAATATTGACAAAATGTGTCAAAACAGAACAACATGTAAAGATATTTATTTGTTTTATAACCTTACGTTCTCAAATCAAAAAGTTCGAAACTAATGAAAGTTAGATAACAAATCGGGGCAGGTGCCCAAAAAATATTAAAAAATCCTCGGGTTCTAGCTGAGAAAACCGAGGTTTTTGGTGAATCGCAAAAACTTGTACAGAAAACAGCAATTCCCCAAATTGTACTCTCTTTTAGAGGTTACTCTTGTCACAAAAACGAAGTAAAAAAAGGATAAGGAGCGGTTTTTACAGAGGTAACAACTTCCAAGACACAAAGAAACCAGAATAAAACAAAGGAAAACAAAGTGGGTTGCCTCCTAGAAGCGCTTTCCTTTGAAGCCTTTTAGCAAGGCAACAAGAACTAATCAAGTATTTTCAATTTCCTTATCATCAAAATTTTCTTAAATATCCCCTTCAGCAATCCTAATTCTTCTAGTAATATTTTGCATAGCGTAATAAATTGTATCCACTTGATCGGCTATCTTATTATCTTCCTCCTTTTGTTCCAGAATATTTTTCTCTGTTGCATCCAACCTTTCTAAAACTTGTTCCATGGAAATATCAGTTTTGATCTCATCGCAAGGGGCTTTTCCTTCAAAATTTCTAATAGCCTTATATGCCTCTAGAGTAGAGGATCCTAAAAAATTCCGCCATGTTAAAGTGTCAAGAATAAACCTATACCACATGGTGGCACCCACATAAAAGTTTTTCAGGAGGATCTTGGTAGTGTGACTTATTTTGAGCATCATTAATTCTATACCAAGCATATTTTAAACTTTCCCCACCTCTTTGTTTGAAGGTGAGAACTTCAGCCTCGGGATACATAACAAAAGGAGCAGAGCTAGACATACTGAAAAAATAGACTAACAACGCAAATAAAAGACTAGAAACTAGAGAACTATTTTTTGGGGGTTTTTTGATAAAGAGAAAACAAGATTAAACAAAATTAAACTAAGCAAGAACAAAAAAAAAGAGTGGAAGTGTGAGAATACCCTTTCTGCAAGCTTGAAGTCCCCGACAACAGCGCCAGAAAATTTCTTGACGCAGACATGATCACACGCTCGTTAGGTAAGCCCAAGTGGAAGGTATGATGTAGTCTAGCGGAAAATTTCCCCCAATTAAGGAACTAGGGTTATCAAACCAGTACGAATTCAAAGTCTTGGAGAAGGTTGCTTGTTGGACGCGGGATCAAAACACGTGGACCTGCACACAAAACACAAACTCTCTCTTGTCCCCAACTTTCTGAGAAGGTTGTCAATCTTCCGATCTTCCGGTCCAACTAAACGTATAGAGTAATGAAAAGAAACACAAGTAAAAACAGTGATGAAAGTGTTTGAAAGAAGGTTGCAATTATGAGGAAAATAGGACCGGGGGCCATAGTTTCACTAGTGGTGTCTCTCCAAACAAAACAAACATGCTGGGTGAACAAATTACAGCTGGGCAATTGACAAATCATGAACGTATAACAATATTATTATGACGAGATATAGTTCACGGGTTCTAACATTGTAGGCATTACGTCAAGGCATATGGATCACTATCCAGCATGCATCCATATCTAAAATTCCACCACAAGAAAGGTATCCAACAAATCTCTCTGGTATTAAGTTGCAGCAACAAAGTGATTTCTTTGTGTGCAACATACAAATGCATTAAGAACAATACGTAATGTAAGCAGTAGTCCTCGTCGTAGACAAGAGCACCGCTGTTTTCTTCCTAGTAGCAACAACACATCCCCCATCCGTCACGTTCTGTCACTCGAGCATAGATGTAAGGGAGGCATGAGCCCACTATCTAGCCTATAAACCCTCTCTTGGAGGTGAAAACAACTACGTGGCCAAGGTAATCATAAAAACTAGAGAGCATTGCGAGACAACATTAAAACTCTCTACGAATATAAGTGAAGCATCTTAGATTGACATGAACAAAATAATCATAATCTCATGGTTCATCGGATACCATCAAACACAACATGCACAATTACATAACGGTGGTCTCGATCATGTGAGGCAGCTCACGAGACTATAAACATGGAGGCATAAGGCTAGCTACTTCTATGGACCCGTAGTCCTGAGATGAACTACTCACACATCTGTCTGGAGGCGATCATGGCAATGTAGAGGCCTACGATGACGATTCCCCGCTCTGGCGGGGTGCCGGAACTGGGATGCAGAAGCCCTATATTGGACCTTCGAGGTGACAACGCCTCTCTGTATGTTTGGTGGAAAATAACTCCGTCCCCGAAATTTTAGGGTTTAGAGAAATTTATAGGTGAAGACGCGACGAGAGGCGGTGCCTAGGGAAGACAGGGCCCACCAGGCGTGACCTAGGGCCGGGCCTTTCCTGGCACCCCCCTAGGCGCCCCCTTCCCCCCCCCCCTCCGGCTGTTCTTTAGGCCCCGTCTTTGTTTCGGGTAAAAAAACGATCTCCGTGGCTTTTCAGCCCTTTTCGAGAATATTTCTTTAAGAACTCTGAAATAGAAATACAATAGAAAATAACAACTGACCTGGGGCATCTCGTTAATAGGTTAGTCTATGAAAACATCCGGAAAATGAAGGAAAACATGTAGAAAACATAAGGGCATTGGGTAGAAAACAATCATGAAGCATAAAAAATTATAGATATGTTTGCAACGTATCAACGGCCTATCGATCGACAAATCGGGATGCAAATACCCACCAGTGGAGGCGCGGGAACGTGCTCCATCAGTCCAGCTGGACCCATCGCTAAAGTCCCACGAGCCGCAATAGCGGCCGATGAAGTCCAGGGCATGTATGCGTCCGTCGATGGCTCCGCCATTGCGGGGCGGCTGGTGCAGACAAGAAGGGCGCCTGGAACATCAGCTAGAGTTCGTCGGTGGATATGTCACACCTAATGATGTCGTACACCCATCGGGAGTGCATGGGGTCTCCGATGGCGGAAGAGAGGCGGTGGAGGAGCTCCGCCCGTTGGAAGTGGAGAAGGTGGGAACGGAGTGGGTACTTGGGCGGTGAGGGGAGTGGAGAGTTAACCTGAACATTCTGTCTCCCGTGCTTCCCAACGTGTGTGAGCCGGAGGCACGTGTGGCTCTCCTCAGCCTAGCTATGGAAAACAGACGATTCGGTCGTTCCTAGCGGGTCAACTTTTTGCATGCTTTAAGGTTCGTGCAGCGCGGAAATGTGGACCGCCCGAGGCAACCAAACACAACAAAATTGCACCCAACGAGCCTGTTTCGGGTGACGGTGGGAAATCAAACACACCCTTAGC